>JANHGB010022989.1:0-56224 GCA_026283785.1 Coracopsis vasa
TAAAGTGAATAATGCTGTAAATCCATGTGATGACAACACCTAAACCTCAGGCCTCCTTATTTTTTCTGTTGTCTCTGGGTATCTTCACATACTTAATCCAAGTCTGGTATGGAAGAATTTAAAAGATACTTAAATGTTCCTTCCTTATTCAATGAATAACTCCGTGGTACAAGTAATGCACTGGAATCCACCTACTGCTTTTCCTCAGGATGTTTTAAAGAGCATCATCTTGCTGCCAGTAGTTCTTGACATGAAGCCGGTCCCAGGGTGGACTTAGAGCAGGGGCAAGAGTCTCAACAGAGTTCTCCTTTCCCATAAACACTGAGATTCTCTGCTGCTCTCTGTAGCACAGTTCTGAAATGTGTCCTATACATAAAGATGTGTTCACAGTCCAGGAGGCCCCTACTTTGCCATACCCACTGGTAACTGATAGTGAAAACTGGAAGATAGGATTTTCTGCATGTGCAGTGTTCACTGACCACAGGGAAAACTTCTGCAAAAATTCCAGTTCATAAATATGAATACGCTTGAGTGAGGAAAAACTGATCTTTTGTTGAGTTTGTCCTTCAAGGACATTGCGTTTCTGCTATTGCAGAGAAATACAGCAATACAGTATGAGTTATTCAGCATGGCCAAATACTGTAGTCCTTACTCAGATTTTACTCAGGAAAAAACACCTTTGAATTGAGTGAGAATTTGCTTGACTAAGAACTGAACAGAGTGTTTTGAATCTTACCAGCATTGCTTGATGCTAATGTTGGGCAACAGTTCTCATTGCTAATTTGCCTGCCTCGTTGGCCTTCTCCTGGGCTCTGGAACTGCTTTTGCTGTGTGTTATTCATAGTTTATATTGCTAGTTCAGATTGCTTCTCTTTGTTCTTTTCATTTGCAGTAAATGTTTTGCAGCTATTGTTCTGCTGCTGGTAGATATGCATGGAACCTGGTATGCGGAAATTGAACCTCAGCCCAAATTTAATTAAAGCTGCTAAACATGTTCTCACTACAGTGCTCAGAAGGAATTTCCTGACCCTCTCTCAACAAAGCACAAATTTGTTTAATCTGTCTGATGTGTTTACAATGCAAAAATAAAGGGCTTGATTCACAAATCTTAATGCTTCCCCAGTAAAATAGATGGAGCAGCACCCATTTACAGCCATCATAAGGTCAACTATAAATGCTTATTCTGATCTACAATAGTCATACAAGAAAATCACTAAACATGTGTGCTGTAACATCACCCTGTTTTGTAGATTTAATACTGCTTTAAAGTAAGATATTCTGAATAATAATTAGTACCAAATTATGCCATAGCCTACTAATATGCAGCAAATCTAGCTAGGTTATCACTCGTATGTCTTATGAGCCATACCTAGCCATGGTTTATCCTCTATTCATGCTACAGGGTACGAAATTCCTGGGTGCCAACCTGCCTATGGCAACCTAGAATTCTCCAGGGCAGGCTCGCAAAATCTTCACCTACTCTCTGGGACAGGTAACTAATAAGTGATGTTTTGTGAAGTTATGCTTTCTTTCTAACTTTCTGATGTCCATAAAAATGTGTCATTTCTTCACGTCAGTCTGTAGTCTCTCATTGTTCAGTTGCTCTATGTTTTCTGAACTAGAGGAATAGTAGTCTAGACGGTTGCTTCAGCCAAGCCTGTAATAATTGTTATTAACATATATAAAAACTGACAGGTTTTTAAGAATCTAAAAAATCCACAGCTGCCTGTTACCAGTGAATGTTTTTTTCTGGCTGACTAGTTCTTATAATACAGATGCATTGCATTTTATCGTTGATGCTACAGTTATCCGGGCAGTTCACCCACCTTTCTGAATTGCTGGTATGTATGTATTTTCTCTCCTTTATCAGGTTTACATTAATTTTCGGTCTCCTGAAGTAAGGATTTTTTCAATGTTATAGGTACAGAGATGTCAGAAGGATGGAGGAGTTATGACTGAATCTAGTTTACATTCCTATGCAGCACATAGTATAAGTTTAAGTAATGATTCATTTTTCCATATTTTACTTAGATTTTCTTCTGCTTTTTTCCTGAATATACTCTTTGTTCTTTGTCCTTTGACTTTGTTTCAAGTGGCAGGTATGTAGAAGAAATGTCATTCACTGATTAAATAATTTTCAATGGCATATGAAATATTGAAATATATTGCAAAGTAGGAAACTAATTAGATAAAAAGAATTAAAGACAGGCTAAGCTTTAGACTGCCTTCTTGCAGTCTATTGATTTTCTTTGAATAATTAGTGTGAATTTTCAACTTAAGAGTGCTGCTAGTGTAGGAAAGACAAAAGTGAGATTCTTCTGGATTTTTTTTGGCACAGTCTACATTCTGTGGAGTGAAGAAAATAATAATCTTGGAAAAGTGTTTTGAATTCCTCTTTTTCAGTACCCTGGGGCTCTGCACATGCATTCTACTTTTAGCTGGGTTTAGGTAAGCTTGATGCAAAAATAGCTTTGCTCTGCTGCTTGTCCTTGTAACCAGGAGATGACCAGTGAAATGAAATATAATCAGGGAATATAAAACTGCCTTTCTGTAGGGCTCAGGAAAGAAAAAAAACCAAACAGACTTTTCCTACCTTCACTGTCCACTTGTAGTTCTTACTCTCAACAGAAAATAGGCTTACTCTTCTGGAGGACAATATCACAGTTTATCTCCAAGTATACCAAAGCTTAAAATGCACAAATCCAAGATTCTAGCTCAGGATACTTAGCAATTGCATAAAAAAACATAAATAGCCATTGAAAGATATTTTTCATTTCCCTCCCTGCTTTTTTAAAGACCCACAATGATCTGAAATTTTAGGGAGATTTTAGTATTTCCTGAAAGTTTGGTTTTTTTCTGTTGATTAACTCAAATTTTAATCACACTGTTCCAAGATATCTAGATTTTAAAAATGTATCTGGAAACTTTCCTTCCAATTATATTAAAAAACATCAGCTTGCTTAAGGAACTAAAAAAAAACAAAACAAACCAAAATGAAAACATTCATTTGTGAAAATGAAAGATAGTATTACAACAGTCACAACTGTTGACACTTACAAAATTAGAATAGATTCTATTTCACCAAGCCTCATGTACCTTAGCCTTTAAGAAACTAAAGAGAGAGCAATAAAAATTTCAGCAAGTGTTAAAATAAGTCTCATTTCACAGAAGAGAAAAAAAAAAAAAAAGTGCCCTGTGTTTAGGTAATCCATATCTCAGGGCACAAGAGGAATTTTTGGGAAAGCCTGTAGTAAGGGAGCTGCTTCTCCACTCTGGTTCATTAAGGTGGTGGTTCTGCAGGGTAGGTGAAATGAGAGAGCTCTTAGGTCCCCTCTGAAGAAGCATTTTGGGTATTGCTTTTCACATGAATAGTGCAAGCATCTTTTCAGATTAATGCCTGTTGCCTGATTTGTTCCCTCCACGCTTGCAGAGAGCTTCTTCATTTACCAGCTCAATCAAAAAACTACAAAAGAGCTAATGTCAAGGTGCTGGACTGCTAACAGGAGTTCGGAGGAATGCAGTCCTGTTCTCTCTCTATCCAGATATACCCACAAAATAAAAGATAACAAAACAGAGTCTTGCACTGAAAAGGCAGTTCAGCTGGGGAAGCAGGATGAAATAAACTTGACTGAATTAATAAATCATGACATAATGTTGGGAGGAAGATTGCATCAAATGATGACACAGCATGCTGAACAGTGGGCAACTTGCTAGAGGTGAACTCAATTATATTCTTCCAGAGTAGAGGAGTTCTCAGTTAACAAGTCCTAAAATAGTGTGCTGCAGTGTATAAAAACAAGGTAGGGCTTAAAATAATTAGCCAAAGATGACAGATGGCAATTCCTTTCTGGTTTTTCCCTTCTCTTCTTTTGCTGCAGTATCAAGTTGATCAAAGAACTGAGTATCATTTGTTATTGTAGGAAAACTAAAAATATCTTGAAATATTCAGGCAAAATAAGTTCATTCAGATAGCAGCCAGTACCTCTCATTGTTCCCGTTCAATATCTTGTACCCATGTTTCCCTCAGAATCTGAAGAACAGCTGGGAATTTGAGTGTGCCCAGGCTAAGGACTATTATTTAATCAATTTATTAAATCAGTTTATTAATGTATTTAATTTATTTGCTTGTGTTAACAAACCACTGATCTATTCTACTGCTAGAAAACCTTCCAAAAAGTCCCTAGAGCTCACCTCTCTGACATGTCACTTAAGTTGTATCATGCAGTTGTATGTGATGGGGGAACTAAATGATAAAGAACAGAGATTGCAGTAGAACTGACACACCAATGGCTACTGAATGTGTCTGAGGGGTCAGTGCTGTGCCTCACTCTAACCAACAGCAGCATTATCTCCCATGCTCTTTAGTAATAATATCTGGCAAGCATTGGCACTTTTTTAAAGTCACCTATGGATTCAAGAGACAAAAGATGAGATCCTGTCTTGTAGGTCTTCTGTCACAAAAGAGGATTAAAGTGCAACTGACTAGATATAATTAAGAAGAAAAATCAGTCATTTCCTCAAAGAAGAGAATAAACGCTGCTTAGAAAGAAAAAAAGCAGCTACATCTGCAGTTCCTCCTACCCCCAAACCCAGTCCCAGTAGTAATTCTGTCTTACTGATCCTGAAGCCAAAAGAGTATATTTACTTTTTGCACCTGCTTAGCGTAACCTTTCCGATGAGAAATGTTAAACCAGCCCACTAAAATGAGTCCCTTGAGCCAGACAAAGATCAATTTCAAATTAGAGGAAAGAGAAAAGGATTCGGAAAGCAAGGATATAGCTAAGATGAGAACTTTGCCCATCTACCTATGTCCGTATGCTTTATATCAAATGAAGCATGAATAAAATTCTTTCCCAACTGCTAAAGCACATTTCTATAGTACTCCCCTGTGCACCTCCAACCTCAGTCTTTTAATAGAAAGAGTAAAAGACATTCCAGCTTGCTCCTGGGCAATGGGTTTACCCATTCTCATTACATGTCCTATTGCAAATAAACAGCACTATTCAGGAGGAACCACATTCCTGTTCCAGCACAGCTTGATCCAGATGAATCAGGAAGGTAAAGAGACAAAAGCAAAACTGAGAAAGGTTTAATGACACAATTAAAATATAACTTTATAAGCTTGTGAGCTGATGTGGCAGGCTGCTTTCAGTAATTTCCAGAGGGAGTGCTTATCCATGACTACAAACCAAGGCAATCTAGAAGCTGGCCACTCAAAGCTGTAAGGAGAGTTGCTGCAACTGAAGGCAGCTTGCTCAATTGCCTGGAGAGCTCTCTTTGGCTTTCAAATCATAAATTGAAGTCTACCTCTAATTTTGCTACCTCAATTTCTCAATACTTCACTCTTTTTTTTTTAATCCTTTCTCATCACTGCTTAGTAATCTGAATTCCCTAGTGAGACGCCATGCAGACTGCCAGACATTAAAAAGCTGGCAATATCTGTTCAACAACTTTAAATCACTTTCTGTGTGAGACAGCCCCCCCAGCCCCCAATAGCCTTTGTTATAGAAAGAAGTATTTGTTGCAGTCAGCCTTTTCTGTCGCTTTTCTTATCTTTTTGTACCCTGCAACTTTGCACTGTAATTCACCATTTCTTATAGCCAAACATCTTGTGCAAAGATATTGGCCTATGAAAAGACAGAAAACAGCGGCTCTCACAGAGATGAGCCTTCTTCCAGAGTCTTGTCAAGAGCAGTCTGGGCAGCAAGCAGTGTAAAGATCCCTTCATCTCTAGGAAAAGACAGTGTAGTTATGTCTTTGCTCTCTTGTATAAACACTGGCTGAAGTTTGCCATACTAGAATTTAACTCTCTTCTCTCCCAGCTTCACCAGCTGACTCATTTCAGATGTAGTCGAGAGCACTAGGCAACATTTGGATAATGCAGACAATTTGAAGTAGGGCATGAACATGAGCAGACTCCTCCATTACCATGAGAAAATAAGCATACTCATCTTTAGAGTATGAGTCAGAAAACATGTATTCCTCCCTGAATTGCATGCTTTTTTTCTTCTTTTGTAACCTTATTTTTCACCTGTTCATCCCTTCATTTTCTAGAAACACAGAGAAACAAATTGAACAGAAGCAGCCTTTATTCAGACTTCTGTAGAATCACTTACTGAACTTAATGGTTCCCATTTAAGCCACTGACTATCTGCTGGAGCTGGAATCAGTTGGGCCCCACAGACTTTAGGAAGATCCTAACAAAGGCATTGGAGGCAGCTTGAAAGAAGGCAGCGTCTGCTGCCTCTGCTTCAGTATGCTTTAGTCACTTTTGAATTTGGGCGCAAGGCTCCTTCCTTTTCACTGTGCACTACACTTATTTCTCGCATACAGCCAGCCTGACTACACTCCAGTATTTAACTTCAAAAGTGTCTCATAAACAAAAGATGTCATCTCATTAATGGGAGACAGAAATGTATTTTAAATACTCCAGGCCCAAATCAAGTTAGCAGAAGTATTAAATCAGTCCTCATAGATCATGTGTCCTGGCTCAACTCTTCAGTCTCTATGGAGATCTCTATCAAGCACAGCTCTGGGCCAGCCAGTGCAGCTGCTTGTGCTGGACAGTGCACATCCTGGTTTGTAAATCCACATTCTTCTCTCTCTATGAGCTGTTCTGTACCCTGGATTTCTTAGTGCTCTGCACAATAACATGCTCCCTTACATGCAGATCTGGATTCTCACTGTTCATTTTCATTTGCCGTTTGCAGGTTTCAGCACACTGGGGGAATCACAATAGCCTGCTGAAGAAACTTCATTTAAATCAATCAAAACACCTTTAGTTTCTATTTCTGAAAGTTGTAATTTTATTCATGGTATTTCCATTCAATCCATTCAAAGCCTTAGGTTATGAATAGTACCTTTAAACAAATGACAATTTGTATGTCTTTATTATGAGCATATTTAAAAAATCTTGATACATTCCACTGCCAATAATGGCATTCAGTTAAGACAACTCAGTGTTGAGAGCTGGTCCTCTAAGGGCTTTTTCCATCTCAACATGTAACTGAATTTTCATATCTCAATTGCCCCACATTATGGTTAATATTGAACACTGTTGGATAGATGTGTCTGTGGGCTTCATATACTTGTTATAGAAGTCTTCCCTTCTGCAATGAAAGACTATCAGATCTGTATAACCAAAACATAATCAGCTTTATTTTCAATAGAGGTGTCTCTTTTCTACCTCTTATGAGGAAGCCCAATAGAGTTTAGACATATTTATCATATAATATCTCTTGCTTGGTCTGAATTTTTAATTGTGCAAATTATGCAAGAGGCAAGTAGTGACATCCTAAGTGAAGAAAATCTATCTTCCAAAATCCAGCAGTATTTCTGTTTCAGGGTAGTTATATCAGCTCTCCAAGGTGCTGCAAATAAGCTGTCATGTAAGGATCTGTCCCACAGCACTTTGGACATCGACTGCTAAACATCTCTTTTTCCTGACCTCCCCTCCAAATGACTCTATTGGTCCTGATAAAGCATCCCTCCTCTCTGGTTTAGATTCTGCCAGAATGCCTAGAATCTGAGAAAAGGACTCTGTTACTTGTTTTATGTGTCCATCAGTCATCTGGAAAATATCTGAGCTTCAGATTTGTATCACCCACACATTTGTTCTGAAACATATGTACAGGCCTTTTCTCTCACAATCCAAACCCAGCTTCAGGTTGTTTATTTCGAAATGAGTACTGGAAAGAAAATTCAAATGGTTTAATACTTGCAAAAAAGAAAAAAAAAAAAAGGCCCACACCAAAAAACACTCGGAAAGCTATCTATATATGTGTCTCTATGTGCGTATATATATCTATAGGAAGGAAAGATCTGCATGCAATTTGACAGGCAAACTGTTCATACTTCAAAGTTTCAAATATTTATAAAACTTCTTTGAAAGTAATGGAGTAATTTGGTGGATGTACTGTAGTGGAAAAAGAAGACTGAAAAGTTACAAAAAAGTAGGTGAACTGAACAAAGTTTGTGTGAGCCTGAATTTATAGGAAAATACTTATTGTAGAACTTGGATACGCATTACTGAGGCTTGTTTGGGTATTTGCTTGGGTACAAGTGGAGATGCTGAATAAAGAGCACAAAGACGCTGGGATTTGTGAACTGGGCTCTGGGTCTAAGGTGCAGCAACACAATCTATTTTCCTCCATAAAATTAATTTCAAGTCTGTAGCTGGATTCTCAGAATCTGGATCTAGACTTTGTAATTTGATCCCATCTCCCTCCTAATCAGATGGAGCAAGTGCGAGGGTAGCCATAAAAACTGCCTTTTGAAATGGTGACCCCAATCTTGTAACACATAATCAAAACTTGATTAACATAGAAATCCAATTGCCGCTTCATTAAAGATCTTTCATTAATCTAGAAAACACTTGTAAAATGCTTGGACTTAATTTCCCAACAACTAAAAATCTAAAAAATATTGCTGAGGGGTCAAATTTAGTGACACAACTACCATCTCAAAGCTATTCATCCTAGGCCAAGGTTTGGGGTGCCTTTCATACAGCACTTCTACCCAAGGCAGGATGCAGACATCGTTTGACCCATGCCAGAGCTACGCCCTGCCACCAGCAGTAGGGCTGTGCTAGAATAAAAGGTCCTCGGTAATGCAGACCACTAGCCATGGATCAGCAGGAGTTGATGAAGTCAAAATTCCCTGGTAGTCCCAAGATGAAGTTTGCAATGTAGTCCAGCTCTACTGAGTAGCAATGCAGTGGCACTGAGGACCCGTTGGTATCTCTGCTAGATGAGAATGTCCCCAGACTCTCCATCCCTAGCTTTCTGCTCCCTCCGGTGTGAGCTACATGTCAAGAAGAGGTCTCTTGGGGCCTTGCCTCCTGCCTGGCTGACTGCTCTTGTCTCTGTGATGATAGGCTCTATTCAAAGATCAGAAACAAAACCAAGGATGTGGCTGCTTGCTCTCCTTGAGCTAAGCATCTCTTTCCAGAGGTCCACAAAAGTCTCAATCAGACATGTTGGGAAATTACTTCCAGAACAGCAAGTGCACAAACCTGGCCCCAGACTCTCTGGCTGCCCACCACACAGCCAGACTCCTGGCTGCAGTTTGGTGGTGCTAAGTCAGCACAGTATGGCTGGATTCACAAGTGGTCCCTTGGCCTTTCCCAGATACTCTCTCCTGCTCTTCAGACTCTTTCACAGCATGCAGGGCTGACTGTTTTTTACTTTTCCCTAGATAAAAAAACACAGATTGGAAGAAAAAAAGACGCTTTTTGAAATTCTGTTTCAGAACTTATTTTTTTAGATTTCCTTCAGTGTTCCCAAATTCCTGATCCTATGAAGCCCTTTTGCAGAATGTGACACATTGCAGACATGAAACAGATCTGATAAACCCTTTGAAAGCATTTAGTGGTGGTTTGTGTTTTGTTTTTTTTTTGTGGGCTTCCACACAATCCAAACAAAGAAGAAAGGGAATGCTATTACCTCATCTCATACACACAGTACTGAGTCAGGAAGAGGGGGAGTTATCTGATGAGATGCAGTTTTCTATGTCTGAGCTATTTGACTAGATTCCCTTTGTAATTAATGGAAATGGGTACTTCCAGATTTGTGTCACCTCATCACAGCTGACAAAGAATAGGAGCCAGAGCTGACCAGTAGTACTGACATTTTTTCTGGTTAGGTCAGTCTTGCCTTAATATACGTGACTGGAATAGCACCAGGCACACTTGTCAAAGCCAAGTACAAGACTCAGAGCCCCCAGACCACAATCCCAGTTAATTGCTAGTTACACATTCCCTCTTCCAAGGCAGGAAGTTTACCCGCAAAATGCTGTTAGTTTGACTTAGGATTTCACAGCTGCATTAAAAGGCGTGTTTCACTGCTCAGAAAGTAGAACTTTCAATATGCTTTTTTCAGTATATTTGATATGGGCATTTATGTTGCCATTGTTTTGCATTCCTTTCACTGCCAATTTTCTTTCTAATACCATTAATCATATTTTGTTTTATTCACTCCTAGAGCTATGAGAAGGAATGTAATCATTCAGGAAGAATTTCAATAGGTCAAAAAATGGGTTTAAACAGCATCCCAGAACCATCTACAAATCAAAGCCTTGGAGTGGCAGGCAGATGTGAAAGTGTTGCCGCTGAAGCAGTTTGACCAGCCAGGTGTAAATATGGGGTTTCCAGGACACTGTAGCAATGGGACAGAACCATAGACATTGACTCTCAGGGAGTAGCAGATGAGGGAGCACCCTCTTTGTGGACTGTCTGAAGATAACAATCTCTAGAAATCTTCTGGCCTCCAGGCAGCTGAACATCCCCAACTTTGCATGCCAGCACTCCTCTGTCATCAGGCCAGCTGCCAGGCAGATAAGCTGGCAGAAGATCAGGCAGGTAACAGGTACAGTGAAAACCTGTTTGTATTCCTCAGAATAGGCCATCACCACATGGCATCTCAGCTTTGCCTGAAATGCTCCAATGGAAATACATTCACCTGGAGCTTCCCCAGCCATCATTACACATGAATCCCGCCCAACAGCTGCAGGGTGATAGGTACATGTTGTCCATCTCTGTTGTGCTCATCGACCTGCACACCTTTCCCTGGGAATGAAGCTGTACTGAGTGACACCAGTGCTCACCTTAATGTGCAGGCTGGCAGGAATATTTAGGGAAAATACTAACCATTTTGACCACTCACTGCCCTTTATGGACAGATGCCTATGGTAGAGGGAAAGGTAACACCAGGAATACAAACATCTCTGTTTCAATTTTTGTGTAAGCTGGGATGGCAAAATTTTAATGTTAAGAAAGTACTCAGAGTATTTGGTGGTACTTGAAACTGCCCGCACAGCCTTCTCATCTTTCTCCTGTAAAATAGACCTTTTTTCACTAAATGTAGAGCCTGAGCAGTACTAACTCCCACGTCATAATATCTCCCCTCAACAGCCTCTGAATTGTTGCTAAGGATCAACTCCAGCAGTAGGATTCAATACTGAGGCTTGGAATTTCTCTGTAGGAGCACTGCCTGAGGGAAGAGGGCTTTAAAGTACCCAGCAAGGAGCAACTCCAGAATTTAAATGTGCCAAGTATTGGCAGTGGTGAAATACCTGGGACCACAAATTTCTCTGTCAACACATGTTTTCATACTTATTTTATATTTTTATGAGTATAAAAAGAGCTAATTGATGAAAATAATACTTTAGAAAGTCTGAAGACCTCTTTTTAATAACCTTTAAAGTAGCTTCCCTTGAGAGGTTTTCTTTCATTAGTCTAAATATTTAATATTGTACTTACTGTTCTTGTTTTTAGATAAATGCTTTAATGAAGCAAAATGGGTAATGACTTGCAATCCACTGGTTGTCACAGGAGCAGGACTTTAGAGCTTATTTAAAGGAATAGAGAACCACTTTTACAAAAGGTCCTACTCTACAGGATTTTTGAACCCATTCTGTAATTCCACATTCCTTCCAGCTGTCAAAGTTTATTCCTGAAACTTTGGCCACAGAATACAGGATATGCGTTTCCTAAGACCTAGCACCAGATTTCCAGAGAACATTTTTTATTTGCAAAGAAGTACTCTCCTTTCGACTGGCTGTACTTTTTTCCATTTAATTATTTTCTTAGTTACATATATATATATATAACTATATATATATAAAAATATATTCCTTCCTCCCTCTCTCCCTCCCTTCTTCCTTTTCTTCTTTCCTTCCTTCCTTTCTTCCTTCCTTCCTGCGATACCCATCTCCTTCCCCTTCTCTTTCTCCTTCTCCTTTTCTCTTTTTCCTTCTCCCTTTCCTTAAAGGTGGCTATAAATTTTCTGCTAATCAGCATGTTCATGTAAAAACATGATTTCATTGTTTCTAAAATTTTTATTTTCTGTTTAATAACTTGCATTTTAGTAATTACTCACTGTTATCTACGTACTACTGCGTCTTAAAAAATCCCATCATAAACCAAGTGTTATTGTTCTTGTCTAAAAGTAAAAAGTTCTTTCAAAAATAGCCAGCTGGTTTTGTTTGTGTCAGATGAATCAAAGCAGACATTGAACAGGAGTTCTGCTATGTTTGGGAGGGTATCAGGATGCCACCAAATCTTTCTAGCTTAGGTGGAAATGAGAAGAGCTTTTTCAGAATTATGGTTTGCTGAAGGAGAATAACTTTGGTCTTTGAAGTTTTCTAACTTATGCCTTAACCTCTGGGGTTTTTTTCTTATTTTGTACAAAGTTACAGCTATGCTTTACTACCCAAAGCATTAAGTGGAAGAGTGCATGTATGTAAACTGTTTCAGTGAAGGTTGTTTAAATAGGCTTAATTTTAACTGAATGAATAAAACTATTCTGAAAGCAAAAAATTCAAGAATACAAACTTTTCAAAGTGAACTTCAAGGAAAAAAAGGTTGAGCCTGAAGTGAAGTATATCCTTCAAAAATTTTTTGAACTGGGGCCCTAACAAAGCACTGCCTTCCACCTAAGGATCAAGATTTATCCAGAACTCAAGTTTTGAAGCCTGAATTTCCCCACATAGACAGGTCGAGGCATACAGGCATATGCAGAAGCAACTTCATTTCAGAAGTCAGGTGCTTTGCTCCTATCTAATCTTCACACAACTGAGACCCAAAGCAAGAAGGTACCTGCATGAGGAAGCAGAAGACAAAGTTATTGGAGGCCATTAACTTACCTCTTTTTCCTTTGTTAAACAGTTTCCAGCTATTACTGACTTGAACATGTCATTCCCTATATATTTGTACCCCTACATCCCCTCTTATCCCCAGAGGTCAAACTCTGCCTGTGGCCAAAACTCCCCAGTGTGTCAGGATGTTATAACCTCCCCTGAGATGGCTTAACTTGCATTAGCTGCACTTGCCCAGCATAAAGCAGCAGCCTTGTCATTTTTATCTGAAACTGTAGCTGAAGAACCTCCTGTCTACTTTTAGCACAAATCCTAGTGGTTAAATTTTAGAGCAGCAGACTTGCGATCAAATCTTTTTTTCACTCTAAACAGTTTTGACACTGTAACTCCCACTTCACGGAAGAAAAATCAAGTTGCAAGGCTGCAGGAAGGAAAACTAACCACTATTCTTTCCCAAGATGAGCAGATGACTGGCAAAAACAAGCTAGAAGCAGAGCAAGTGAAAGGCAGTGTGATGTGGTAACATCATGAATGAGGGCATGCAGAAATGAGCAGCATGGGTTCAGATTCTTACTTCCCTAGATAATTTTGGGGTTTAATTCACCAAGTGAAATATAAAAGCTAAATCACTGCATTAACTGGAGCTGCATTGAATGTCTGCATTAGGTTATATTAAGAGAATATGACTACAAGTAGTATAACTGCAACCACGCAATATGTGTAATTGAAATAGAGCACTGTGTTGGCAAAACATTAGACTGTTTCCTAGCTCTAACCTGCATGGATCAAGTAAGCAGCAACTGTAAAGCTTTTGCATGAAGTTACTGAAGCTCCTATCACAGCTTGTAGGGAAGGCAGTCACAACGAAGACAGCTAAGTGTTCTTGAAGAATGGCATGTTGTTCCCAACTCTCTTGTCTAATTAAAGACCCAAAACATTATTCTACTGATGGCAGTACTCATTTGACATCAAAGGGAATCAAGACTTGCCATTCTTTTATGAAGAATTATTTTTATCATATGATTAAAAACAAGCAAGACAATTCACAATGCATCATATGGTAGCACGTTTGTCTCTAGGTGACGGCAGACTCAGTTCCATAAGCGTCTCAGAGGTCCCACCTGATGTCAAGAGATCAGCTCAGTACTGAGGCTGCAGTATCTGAACCAAGTTACAGTCACCTCCAGAAAATACCAGCTCTGACCAGAACCCCATCCTACTGTACAACTGGCAAACACGCTAGAAAACTTAGGAGCTTACAAACTAAATAAACAAAGATAAAAGGATTGTGCAGATAAGAACTGAGGCAAGTGCAGACTGGCTTACCTGAAGTCACACAGCCAAGCTCCAGTAAAGCAAGGAAAGGAGCCTAAGGTTCATCACTG
This sequence comes from Coracopsis vasa, assembly GCA_026283785.1. Lineage (NCBI taxonomy): Eukaryota > Metazoa > Chordata > Aves > Psittaciformes > Psittacidae > Coracopsis > Coracopsis vasa. Next base: position 13,980 of record JANHGB010022989.1, read on the forward strand.
AAAATCCAGAGGGATTATCTGGATGCAGATCGCACTTTGACCTTCATGATAAAAATTTTGCTTGTATCTCCCAGCTTTATGCTGTTTTATGTGATCTCTAAATTAAAGAGAAAAATAATAGTGAAAACCTCCTTTCTCCAAATTCTGTGCCTATCGTTTGTTTAGTCAAAGTGTGTGACTGAAGTTAGCTTACAAGCAGGGCATAAACTCTTTATTAGTGAAAGAACTGAGAAAAATTAAGGATCACACCTGTGTCGTACTCTTTGCTCCCACAGAAGTGGGAAAATGGGGAAAGATCCATAACTTTAAAATTACTATAATATTAATTTATTACCATCTCCGGCAGCATTATGGCCAGGGATTAGGATGGAAATTGAATCAAGTAAGACAAAATTTTCTTTCTCCACAAAATATAACTTTTATTATTAGAAGGAAATATTTTTGCACAGTTTATTTAGAAATGCTTCCCTATAGATATGTGCTACTTCAGTCATGGTATGCTAAGATAACTCTAAATGACAGGTCCTGTTTGAAACCAAACTGTACTGTATTTTATATTATAATGAGGAATCTTTTACAAAATATTAGTTAATGAGATATTAGCAACTAATGCACTGGAAAGGCCAGATGGGAAGATAGTCAACTGTCTAAATCAGATTTTCACAGTGAAGTAAACAAATTACTAAGCACACTTATCTGGCTTAATGCCAACCTATACTCTAGGGAACTGATCAAAGAGTGGATCATGAAAAGCTTTTTGGGAGCAGCTAAATTCTACAGCTGTGGTCTTTGTTTTTCTAGTACTTTGCAAGAACAGAAGGGGGAATTACGAAAGCGTCTATCGTACACTACCCATAAACTGGAAATGCTTGAAACGGAATTTGATTCTACACGTCAGTATCTTGAAATAGAATTGAGACGTGCTCAGGAGGAACTTGAAAAAGTAACTGAAAAACTGAGAAGGTTAGTAACTAACTTTTTTAAATAAACAGTCATATAGGAATTTATAAGTGGCTGTGTAAGATGTATGAATAAAAATATAATCATATAGTCTCAAACATACATAACTTATTATTCATTATGCATCACGCTTTCACATTGAATATATGTTTCATTTATCCAAACATATGTTACATACCACATGAAGTTATTTACATGTGATATGTAAAATGTCTCTGTATTTATAGTAAATATGCATATAGAAATATACAAATATAAGTGCATATATGACACTTTATGTGTAAATACACATGTGGATTAGTGCCACATTGTGTTACACATACAAAGATTATAAGCACATTATATATATGTACTTATAATTTATATATACAGATAAATCTTTTTTAATTAGTTTAGCTGCACATTTTCTGTTGTTATTCTCCATTACATTGATACAACAGAATAGAATTTGGTCCTCCACCACTCAAAGCTGAGACTATGTACAATTCAAATACTATTATGACATTTTACATTATGCTATAGCATATCATTCACTTTTTAGTCCCAAATAGATTGAAATGATACCAAAACCTACTCTTATTTAAAATTGTTGAAGCTGTGGTACAGAGCCATTGCAAATCGGGGCCCAGTTAATGTTAATGACAAATTATAATACGCACGCACTACTGACATTCTAGACATGGTCTGTAATCTAGCTTTAAATTTATCAGTGATTCTTATTATTAATTTTTTCATTTGTTTGCAAAACTTCTGAACCTAAAATTATCCATTTATGCAGTAATGTATTCGCATTTCTTGTGAGACGTTCCTAAAATGATGTAGATAATTGAACTGTTTGATTTAGCTCATTGGATGAGTCAAAACAAAATTCAGAATGAATCATCCAAGGGCTTCATACCCAATTCATACCCAAAGAAATATCTTTTATTCCTTGCAGAAGGCAAAAACCAAACCAAACCAAAGCCAGAAACCACCAACAAACTGAGTCAGTCAAATCATTTGATTCAAATTTTAAGGAGAATGAAGCCGTAAGACCTCAAATTAGGAAACAACCTAATGTGATCTTATAACTTAAACGTTTCCTTAACCGGGGACACGTCTTACAACAAGGCTAAAATCTACACACATCTATCAAAGGCAGTCTGGAGGTTGTTCATGCTGTTTTCTTGCCAACAGTGTATTTCCTATGACTTCACTGAGCTATGAAAAGTAACTTCATTCTTGACATAGGTTTGCTCCAGTACATAACAAGACAGGGAATGCTGGTACTCTTTTCTGTTGAAGAATTATTTCAGACACAGTTGCCATAAATTAGCAGAGGTGCTGACCACTCAACTTTTGTTAAAACAAAGGAGCTTCCTACTCATTGGGCACTGATGAGTTAAGCACCCTTCAAAACTCAGGCCAGGCAGTCTTCCTTTGCTCTAGGCAGAGTCTAGACCAAATATCAGATTGGTAGAACTGACTTTCTAATCCTCTAATGGGCCATTGTACCATATTACAAAGAAAACTTACATTAAAAATTATGCTTCAGGCAGGTGATTACTCCCCTAAAGACATATCATATTTGAAGCACAAAATATTTTATGAGGCGAACGTTAAAAATGTTTCAATTGAGAATAGCAAGGCATACCACAAGTTGAACTAGATTTCCCAGCCTGGAGAAGGATAACATCTAATACAAAACTGTCATCCAAAAGCATGTCAGCAACATGTCATGAGGAAAATCAGTGTGAGAAAAACTATGTGAGAAATACTATGGAACTAGTATTAGTTTCAGTAATGTATCTCTTGCTTTATTCAAGAGCAATGAAGGGGGAGAAATCCACACACACATCCACCAAAATAAATAAGCCCTGTGTACAGGATCCACTTGCATACTAGAGAACATTTCTGTTATTAAACTTCCATAACTAAGTGCAGAATTATTCTGAGAGGCTGAATGGCCATCCACTTTTATTCCTTTCTGAATGAATGCCTTTAGTATCTTAATTTACCCAGAATTACCTGTGTTGCTGCTAGGCCTCCACTCTCTTAGCCAAACAAGGAGGTCACTTATGTGGCTTAATGGTCAAGTTTTTAATCTCTCTGCAAACATTTAGAGGTGGCCTTTTTCTTTATTTCTGGTGGGAGCGATAGCAGGGCACTGCTGAGCAAGTTTGAATATATTAACTGTAAAGCATAGGTTCAAGTTTGAAAAGTGACTGAAAAGAGATTGGGGATTTCATATACCTCACAGTAATCCCCTATCTGATGTGATCAGCATAACTCTTTCTTTAGGATAAAATTAAAAATATTCAAATACCAATCTTGGAACCAAAACTGGACCCTAAAGTTCATGCTGGGTTTCCTCCTTGAGACTCTGCCTTGGACAACAACTAGGCCCCCATCATAGCTTTTACAAGGACACAAGAAATAAACCCATACAAAGATTCGCACACACACACACACTCCAATTGTTTCACCAAAAGCAAGATATTTCATGGACTGACAGGGTGTTCTGAACAGAAATCCGGTAGCTGTTTTAGCTTTGGAATAAGTGAAGGGAAAACTCCCTTGTTTTCGTGAGAAAGTCCAGCTGGTGACAACAGAGAGAAGAAAGGTTTTTTGAACAAAAAGTTACTGGTTTAGCAGTCACTCTTCAAAGCTAAGCTGCACTTTGGGTGAAATTCTCTTCTTTCAAGAAAGTCAGCTCAAGCCTGTGTTTTACTTTAGATGTATTTCATGGCCTTAAGAGGCCTTGAGACTGAGTGGAAACAAAGAAACAGAGGCTTTTGCAGACTTCCTCTTTAGTGATGATCTGCAGTCTTAGAGAAAAGTGTGTTGTCTGCTGGGTTAGAACCCGGACGTGTAATGTTCAATATGGTCAGAATATTTTTCATTAGATGCTAATTTGATCAAGAATCTAAACATGCATTTAATACATGCCCATATATGCACCTGGAGGCACATGGGTATCACCTAACAATACAAACAAAGAAAGCCATCAAAAAATGGTAATAAGTTATCGATTCACAGGAGCTTATTCTTACAGGAGTTTCGCAGGGTAGTGAAGCTGACCGACTCTTTGCTTTCATTACAAAGAAGCCTGATTTACAATGTTAAAATGTTTCATACAACGTTCAGGCTATCTGGGTGTATTTTTTCTGCAAACAAGGTTAAGTTACCATTTGTCTATCTAATCATTTTCAAATTTGAATAATTTTCCCAATTCTTTTTTTTTTTTTTTACAGTGTTGCCCACAGATTAATTTAACTATTCTGTTCCTCCTTTATCCCTTTAACATTTTCTTACAAATATTTCTAGGTCCATTTCTCTCCTCACCACCCACATTTGCTGACAGTTCTTTTGGCACAGTGGATTTCCAGTTTGGGTTATGTGCATATATGTGCATGTATATGTGCTGTGTATGTGTGCACATATTTGTGCTTATTTTGACTACCTTTGCATACTGTTCTCAATAGAAACACTTTTTGAAGCACAATTTCCTACTTAATGTGGATTTTTCAATTAGATTGGATTTTATTTTACTGGGAGGTGGTCAGGTTTTTTCCATGCTAAGTTAATGTGTTAAAGAACTAGGGCTTGTGGCCTACTTTCTCCTAAACATGCAACAGAGGAAAATTTGATGGTCAAAGAGAAAAGAAATCAGAAGCAGAGAAGCAGACTGTGATTAGCTCTTGCAAAAATCCTCTACCTATCTATGGCATGGAAGTGTTGCCATCAAAGAGCAGATATACTAATGGTAACCAACCTTCCCATAATCTATATCTCAGCCAACAGAAGCTGAGGAGGAAACCCAGTGCTGTATTGCCACCCTCGCAAGCCAGATATCCAAGTAGCAATTAGCAGTTACTGCTGGTTTTATTAATGAACTCAAAGTTCTAGAAAGGGAAACTTCAGGATCTCCCTTGAGTTCTCCTCATAGATCTACACTGCAGAACATATCGGAGTATGGAGACGCCTGAGCTAGAAAAGTCCTGAACCAATATTTTTTTCCCCCTTTTCTTTCAGGAATTTATACAGATGGTTTTGAACCCATGCAAAATTTTAAGAGGTTGCAGGTTCTAAAAGTTTCCATCAGTTTTACACTACTTCTAATTGAGCCACAAGCTGCCTGGGTGCAAAGCAAGGTTAACCTTTTCTATTTTGCTTTATTAGAGAAAAACTGCAGACCATGACAGAGGAGATCAGACAGACCTGAGGTACTTCAGGTCTCAGCCAGCACGCCTTATCATACTTTTTAAATCTTTTTTCTCCACACCATGGCACACAGCCTTACTAGCAAAACAGAACTATATTTGTGCTGAGTAGCAGTTTGCAGGCAAAGCCAATCTAAGCCTTTTTGCTCCCACTAATTTACCAAAATCATTTCTGGTTTCACCTGTGCCATGAAAAGCTGGGTGCAAGGTACCCTGAGATTTCTCTCTGTTGTGTTGACAGCTAAATAGCCATGAAAATCCCAAGTATACCTAGATCTGCACAAATAAATGTCTATACAGAGGCTTAGTGGCAAATGCTTTGTTTAACTGGAGCACGGACAATACAGAGATCCATAAACTTCAATCAATCCTTTAAGTCACACAGACATTTACACAATGGCATTGTGAGAACTGGTGAGTAATGACCAAACCATAGGCTAGTTCAAGTCTCACAGATTTTAAGCCCATTTAGGTCACCACCTTAGCAAACACTGTACTGCAAATCCTCCTTAGAGTGAGAAAATCTCCACTCTGTAGCTCTGTAAAATATACATGACACTGAAACTTCTTCCAGGCTCTCAGTGCACGTTTGAAATGGATGGCCTGAGGCTGGGCTGCCCCTTGATACCGCAGGGAGATTCATCCATAGAGGTGTCATCATTTATACCCACAGAGCAGATGTCCTCTGCACAGACCTCCCCTCCCAGGTCTGTGGGGCAGATGTTACCATATTACTGGGAGCCTCAAGCCAGAGCACTGCATGCCTTGCAAGGGGTACCGTGAACCACTGGCCTGTCCCTGAACGGAGAATTTTTGTCATTTAACTGGAAAGAAAATCTCCATGGCAACAGATACTGGGAGAGACCTGAACCATCACATTGCTTCACTGCCATAAAGGGGCGAGTTGGACCCCTCAGTTTTCAATGGCATAGTTCAAATGCAAATCTTCATCCCAGTTTTAAGAACCACTCCTAACCATACAATAAACCAAAGAGACTTCTTTAATCCCAGTCCCTTCCTGATCATCATGGAAACTACACACAGATCCAGGCTTCTCAGGGCAATGTGCTGAAAAAAGCATGCATTACATCTGTGATCACTCTTACAATGAAGTAACCCTAACACTTACATGTTACCTAAAATCAACTCACTACTGAAAATACTTTGACCTGTTGAATTAAGATTCCCAGTACAAACATATATATGTATTCAGACAAAGTTTTCACGGCTGAGCTTCTAGGATTTGCTTTACATTTGCTTTACGTCCTGCTGAGGTGGTATGTCCAAACAAGACCAAGGAGCTACCCTCCTTACCTTCACTGAAGAGAAAAGGAAACCTTTCTCACACCTACCAAAATAATGATGCTTTTCCCACAGGCAGTGCAGCTTGTTCATTACAATAATAAGGTTACCATCTAAGCAACCTAAAGATGTACAAATTGAAACTTTGGTGCATCTTTCTATAATACGCAGGGAAGCCTCATTTTGTGATTCCATTCAATCCCTTGGTGCTAATAAACCTTTTCCAGGCTAAGCTATCTGAATGTATGTCCTGGAGGAAGAGGACTCTTGAGAATAGTTTAGCTCTTGAGAATAGGCAATTCCTTGAACTTCTGTAAAAAGAAGGAATATTCTCTTTATATAGTGCTTTTGCTACAGTCATTAGGTTTCTGCTGCAATTTTACTTACTAAGATTGCCACATTAATCTTTTTCTGTACTAAAAGACACATAAGAAAGCATACAGCTCAAGCTTCCTCTCTAGCATATTATTCCTGAGCCTGATGTAAGGCTACAATCTCTTTGTGCAAGTTCCCATGCTGTGATGCATGTCTGCGCACAAGTGGAGAACAGCAAACATATTTTCACTTCCTGGTGGAATTTGCTGCTAATTATAGTAAGAAAACACAAAAAAAGAAGCTTGCTTAGGAAGTAGGTGGTAATTACATTTCAAAGGCAACCACTGACTGGCAACAGGAGTGATAAAAAAGAAGATTTCAAGTACTGCAAGCCAAGATTTTTTACTGATGTAAAAATTACAGGTAAAGAACAACATGAAAAACAATGCATTCAATTACATTATATCATCTTTGTTTTAGGATACAAAACAATTACCTAGCCTTACAAAGAATTAATCAGGATCTGGAGGATAAACTTTACAGAATGGTAAGTTGTCATAAGTGAACTTTCTTTTTTAATTAAATGTGGTTTTATGGTTCTTAAATCATAGGACAAATGTATATGCAGCTGTGACAAAAAATAAACACCCTAATGCTCTAAATGTAGTATGCTTTAAAAAGGTATCTGACTTTATCAATATCAGCTTTCAGAGCTAAAGCTGTGTGTGATGGCATAAGTCTATCAATTTAAACAGAGATTTCAATGGCTGATGATCTGGATGAGAAAATTTTACCTTCAAAATAATTCTGGTTAATTTAGTTAATAACTTCATGGGTTTTAAATATTTATGTTTTCATTAATGACAAATTTAAATAAGGTAATGCAAGGTTTTCTCATGCCTCTTAGATGCTTTAACTCAGCTTTTATTAAGAGATTTAATAGAGCTTGCATGGTCTGACTTTTATATGCTGTCATAACTCTCAATCTCAGTGTATTAATTTCCAATCTGCATGTGTCTACAACCGCAATGTTACTGTCACAGGCCAATTTATAACTCAGTGAGGAAATCACTGCACCATTTATGGGCTTCACATCTAGGACTAGTACTGCAAGACACAGCTCCACTCATTCAGAATAGTTTGGAGATATTAAAAAGAAATAGTGCCCTGGCTCATTGTTAATGCCGCTGGGACATCAGACTTGCTGTTAGGAGAAAATCTATAGAGAAATGTAAGGTTTAAAGAGGAAATTTTTTAACTTCCAAGGATCCTCAGGTTATAACTGTAGACTGACCCTCTTCCTCCTTTCCTGGCTCAGTACAATCAGTGGTCCTCTGTTCCACTTCCACCCAGCCCCGGACCTGGTGTGGCCCTAGAAAGCATAATGCACACATGTAAGCACACGGTTTATAGGTCCAGAGTCCTAATGTACAGCTACAAGGATGCTAGGATAAGCCTGCATTTTACACAAGTATCATATGTAGCATTTGCATAGGTGGGCAGCTTGGAACGAGTGACACAGATTATTGTACTTTCACATTAAATAGGGACTGTGGCAACATACTGGAGAGATACCAGCCTTTACCAAGAAATGTGAAACAAATCTTTGAATATATCATCATTCTAATCTCAGTAGTCTGTTGAAATAGCTGACAATGAATAGAGCACTGATGCCTTTGTAACTGGCTAACAACAGGGCAAAGTTACAGCTGGGCTATAGCGATGTTTGCTCATAAACATATATAAACATTGTGCAAGTATAAATAACTTTATTCTCATGGTTATTTTCTTCCCTCTTCTTTTGTTAATTCTCTTTCCTTTGGGATTTTTTCTTGATCTGTGTCCTGAAATTTATTAGATATGCATTACAAAAGGTAAATAAAGTAGAGGCATTCTGACTGGTAAATAAAATAAAAATATTACAAACATAGAAAGAAGGACTCTAGAAAATCAATGCTTTTCTATCAGGTATTTCAGATCAAAGCAAAGAATTTTTAACCTGCTGTTTAAGCATCCACTTAAAACCCTGAGAAATTATTTCAGAGCACAGTACAGAAAGAAAGAAGGCTGGTTACATGGAACACTCTACCTTTCTATATCCCACTAATATGACAGTCACTGAAGGCCGCTTTAAAGGCTTAAGATCAACCAGGGTCTGTACAGCACTTAACTCCAGACTGCTTTGCTGTCTGAAAAAATTGAAACTGAAGACACAAAACCAAACAAATGTCAAATTGAAATCCTATTGAAAGCAAAAAGATGAGGAACATACTACCATATTTGATTTAGATAAGACAAACCATTTGATTTTCAGGGCACTTGAAAACCCCTCAATACTTCAGAGAAAGTTGGATTGAATAACAGCTGGTCTGGTTAATCAACAGCTTATGGTGGACAGAGCTATTGGATACCTTTCTCTCCTTTTCCTACTTAGGAAGAACAGCCATGTATATTTGTTAAGTTACTTAGTTTGTCATTCCGGAGTCAAAAGCCTTTGATTTCTCTACCTTTATACATATCCAAATATACAAACTACATGTTTACTTTCTCCTTCTGTCCCCTACCCCATCTCTTTATATACGCACATACATTATATATATAAACACACATATATATATACACACTCAGATTCGTACGCAAGTTTTGACCATTTTATGTGTCCAAATGCAACAAGTAGGGACAAGAAGATCCCTGGGGCAGTGGTCCCTCACTCCACCTGTCTGCAGGTGTCCTGGGATGCTCCCAGGAGACCATGTTCTCTCTGCCCTTACAACTCCCCCTCTCCCAGTGACTGGTCCCAGCTCATCACAATTAATCTAGGACTCCACCCTGGCCACCCTCTTCTAATTTTTGGGGGATCCTGAGTGTTAAAGCCTTTCATTCCTGCTCTTGGTATAAGGGATGTAAAAAATTATCATTAATTCTTCAGCAGTCACAGAAAAGAAGCTGAAGTAGCTGTTATTTTTCTTCTAGGCTCTGCTTCCTTTTGAGCACTAATCTATAAAATATTAAAAAAATATTTGAGAGCACACTTCTGATCACAGCAAATTGTATCCAATTGAAACTTCTGTCACATTGGAACTGGAAATAAAAATATAAACCAGTCTGTCCTGGGAGAGTTTGCTGTATTAAACTGGGCAAGACCAAACATACAGCGCAGTAGAGGCAGATGTAGCACAGAACTAAAATTCTGCTGTCACTACTCATAAAACTCTCGCTCTTACCACAGTCTGGGTCTTTAACTGGAGAAGATTTGTTTCACCTTGTAAGCACTGGTTAAGCAGAGGAATATACAGGCTGTCTTCTTAAATAATTGAGCTTTCTAACTCTTTTTTCCATTAAGATGTGGGAAAAGACTAAACAGATTCCTCAAATTTTGCACTGTGATTACATCACAGGACTGTTCAATTAAAGAACCTTTTATAATATCTAGTTCCAGTTGTCACAAGTAGTCTGCATTTTCCCTTACACTTGTCTGATTTTCCCAAGGATGCTCTGCCATGGTCTTGTTGCTCACAAACAGCAATTACAAGTAGATTATGCAAGTCATCCCAACCACATGTTAATAAATCCTGTATATGATCTCAGTCCCACGGTATTCCCCATATGATCATCCCTGGAATTAAGCAATGTATTTTAAAAAGCTTTTGAAGTTCTAAGGCTTTTGGTTGCAGTTAGTTCTGTAATTTTACCCTTAAAGCCGGATTTTTAGTGGTATCTACATTTGGGAAGAACCGATACCTAATAATAGCTGCTTAATAAACCTAATTGCTAATGAAAATCTCACCCATTTCTACTCTCTCATCTGTATTTTGAATGTTGCTGAAAACTTTATCATGGAAATCCAATTGCAAAAAGCTCATAAGACCTTATTCTCCAGAAAGACCCTAAATTTTGTCTTTTGTAAGTAGAAAGCAACAGCTTGACAGACAGACAGCTCAATGGTATAAGCTCACTTCTCATGAAAAGTCCTTCAAGAGGCCAGAATATAAACCCCTGCTCAGTCTAAAATACGTGCTATCTGCAACTAATACAAAAATACACAGGCAGCATTAGTGGTGAATACAGAAGGTGACAGCTCTATGATTAGGAACAAAGCCTTCTGATGACCCGGGGAAGCAGCAGATAAATCAATGTACCCACTTCATAAACCCTTACTCCCACATACCCCTTGGACTGCCAACTCATCTCCCTCAAGCCTGCTGTGAAACTCTGGTTCTTCAAAGTCCTGTTGGATTTAGTTGCTGTTTTAAAGACAGGAATTTGCTTTTTTCTCCCTCAGCGCCAGTGCAGGACCTTTCAATAGCGTAGGCAATACTGAATGCTGTCAGATATCAGTGACATGACTGGACTCCTATGCTTTGTTGTGTAGGAGATGCTGGCCACTGGCTCCATCAGCCCTGCAAGGCTCCCCACCATGGCCCCAGCTACTGGCACTTTGGTTCCTCCTTCTGCAAAGCAAGCATCAGGCATTATACATTTTATCATCTGCCAAGATGAAAACTGTTATATCACATTAGTGCCTGATTTTTCATTTACATTAAGCAGGCTAGAGGGTGTGACTCAGCCATAAATTTGGAAGTAATTATTGTATAAACCAGCAGTAAAGAGGGATTTGTGTTAAGGATGATCAGGTCTGAAACGCTTAACTATCTAAGCACTACACTGATTTTTATGCTGTTTCTGACTCTGACTATGAGCTCAAGGAGGAGTACAAGGTACAGCAAATACTTTATGCTTTCTGCTGATTGATAAGAGTTATTTATCCTATTATTCAATATCTTTGGCTTTCCGGTCTGCTGGCCATAAGATATTCCTAAGCATCTGTATATGAGGAAATCCAAAGAATAATTATTATGAGTTGGACAATTTTAAGTGGTGCTCTAGGACTTTGCATCAGGGAAATGTTTTAAAGGAAGCAGCTTGCCGGATATCCAGGCTAGGCAGGTAAAGACTATGAACAGTGGTGAGGAATTTGATGAACAATTTCAGTCAAGAATCAAAAGCATCTAACTAGCAGGGTGAACCCATTGCTTTGGCTTTGGAATTTAAATCAGTCACTAGATTGTACCTAACTCTCCCAAAACAGCTACAAGACAGCTACCAGTCACCCTCCAGTGTGGTTTAAATCATACATGAAAGATGAAGGCAATGAAGAAAAAGCCTATTTCTGACACAAACCTAACAAAAGCAGAAGCCCAGCATGTTTATGTTCCGGCCCCATCCCTGGAAGTGTTCAAGGCCAGGTTGGACGTGGCTTTTGGCAGCCTTGTCTAATGGAAGGTGTCCCTTCCCATAGCAGGGGGTTGGAACCAGATGATCTTTAAAGTCCCTTCCAACCCAAAACATTCTGTGATTCTATGACGAATTTGACAGTGACTTTGAAAGGAGTGATTTAAAGCACATCTTTTTAATTTTCTTTCCTTTATGAAGAATAACTTGCTTCTCCCCCTATTGTATGTCCCATGAAAATCAAACAGAGATGACCTAAATATACTTAAAAGGATTTGCATCCCAAAGACAAGAAAAGTTTAGAGTCAGCTCAACCTGACAGGCTCATTTGCTCACATTCAGTGAAGACAGCTGTGAATTCCAAGAGAAATTTATACTGGTTGGTTAGTTAAGGCAGAAGCCAGAGAAGGTCCATGCTTTGTGGACTAAACTGCAAAAACATTTCTAAGGAAGGAAAAGACTATAAATGCCACAGAAACAAGTCATTTATAAAAACAGTAGTTGAAAAAAACGCATTTCTAAGAGGACCTTAGGTTTTACCTTTTTATGCTTACAGGCATTTTGTACTAAAGACCTCCATCTCTCACTAGCTGTTCTCACACTCATTTTTCAAGTAAAAAATTATTGCCAAATTGACAGTAGAATCAGCCTTTTAAATCTACACACATTAAGACCTGTAGCAACTACATAGGCTCAGACTGAGTAGATCCATTAGTTTTGCAGTCAAATAAAGGAATCCTTCTGGGTAAATTTGGAATATGTCTCCTCACACAAGCACACAGGCTTTCAGTCATCCTCAGTTCTTTTCCTCTCTCTGAATAGAGATTCATTTCCCATTGTTATCCCATTGTTATGTGGCTGCCAAAGCAATCCTTCTTCCTCAGAGACTCATAAGGCAGTCCATCCTCTTCCTAATTGTTGTAGATGAACACGACATCATAAGAGACTGTTCTGACAACTAGTTTCCATTTTTTCCAAAGCCATGGAATTATTCTTCTGTTCTGTCTCTCTCTCGCAGTAGGACTTCTTCCACACGTATGACCACAGCCTCAGAAAGCTGTAGTGTTGGTGGGCACTTCTTGCTTCCAACATCATCTCTGTTACATGATGACAGAACTCTTTCCTTCTCAATGTGTGTGTCTTATCTCTTGTCCACCAGTACGCATTTCTGATACCTGAGGTTTTTGATCATTTTCTTCATCCTGATCTCCATGGTTTGGGCTCTGTCTCCCAGGACACCCCCTGGGGTTACCATTTTGACAAGCTGGGAATAGAAAAAGCTGTTGTTTTCAAAGTAGCTGAAAATAATAGAAATATTTCTGGGATGTGGGTATCTTTGACCTGTGTCTTCCTTGTAAGTGTCTTCGGCCTTTGTGAATGTCTGCCAACTCACCACAAAGAAAGGGAAATGAAGAAGAAGTAAGAATAAGCCTGAAAAGGCCTTCTGTAGAAGTCTCTGCTCATCTCAAAGTCCTTAATGAAAGCTGGTATCACCTATGAATGTAGAAAATAAGGCACAGAAGAGAAAAGTGTCTTAGCTAAGGTCATTGAGAAGCAAGAAGCAAATTTCGAACTAATTTCAAGGCCTTCTTTATCCAAATTCGCTGCCTACAAATAAGATCAATGTATTTCCCAGATTCTCTTAGATTTAATTTACAATGCCAGTTACTTGTCTCCTGTCTACAAAATAAACAGAAAATGGCAGACAGGGTTTATCATAGATTGATTGAAAAAAAAAAAAAGGAAGGAAAAAGAAAACCATATACAAGTGGAGTATTGGTACATTTAGTCCAGGTTGCTATAGGGGGGTTGTGTAACCTGTTTCTGTAATATATTTTATTTCTAAATAAAGAAAATTACTTTTTGGAAATCATATAGCAGCCTCACAAGTCAAAACCATGTCATTTTATCTGTACAGAAAGGAATATGGAATTAATTGAGATAAGAAGACAATTATTTTTGTAGAGAGAAAATGAAAAGAGGGATGGAGAAAGACTAATTTGGATATTGTCTTGTTTTAATTGCATCCCTTATGCTCAGAGAACAGTGTTAGAGGTGTACAGGATCGTCAACATAAGATCTTTGGTCAATTTTGTTAGCACAAGTTTCCTGTAGCTCCAGCCCAATCCTTTTTGCTCACCAAGATGTAATATGTAATCGTCTACTTCTTTCTTTTTCTTTTTCCCTCTAGAAACAAACATTTCTTCTTTCAACCTATTGTCACTAACACAGCCTCAGAAGATACTATTACATTGACTTCAGCATCAATCAACACCATCTCTATTCCCTCCAGCTATAATTTATTTAGCATTTTATTATCCAGCAGGGCTCTACCCTGGCAAGGCATGCCACTGATGTGAAATATGGGAGATGATAGGTACATAGAAAGACTATAAGCACATTTTGTCAGCTTCATCTAAATTGCTAGTAGAAAGAGCATAGGCTGTGAAGTTGACTAGCCAGCTTTGAAAGGCTTTTAATAAGTTGATAGGTAAGATATTTTTTCAAGGAGAATTTCAATGCTACAGGAGACCAAGGGAGGTGATGGCAAGCAAAACCAGCCCTCTGGCTTCCAATAAGTTAGTCCTGCTGTCAGTGAGGTTAGGCGATGAACTGATTATGTTCATTTATAAACAGTAGATCCTCAGTGCTGAAGGTTTCCTAAAGAACTGGTCTTAAGCCAGCAAGATAAAACAGTTATAAACTGAAAAGAATATTTTTGCCACAGAAGATATCTAGTGCCTGGAGTAAAGTCCTGAGCACTTGAAAAAGAGCAGCCATCTAATTCATGCTTAGAGGAGCAATCAGGATGTGCAGTGATACCCTGTTCATCCATATTTTATATCAGAGTCTATCTAAGCAGAACCGAGGCCGGGAATGATTGACAGAACCCTTCCCCATGCTAAGACCAGGTTTGCAGTCACTGAATTTAGATAAACTTTCCCTGTTTATAACTTAAATTTGCTACTCAGATTTCCATTCCAAAAGAGCTGGGTAAGAGGTGACAGGTGCCTTTACCCCAAGCTCATGTTAGACACAAGGTACTTACTGAACTGAAAACCTCAGGAATATTTCCAGATGACACTGTGACAAGACCACTTTTAGCAGGAGGTGCAGATGTAAGCAGCTTTTATTATAGTATCCTTTTGCACAGTGTATGCCATGTATGTTTGCCTTATTTCAAACAAGGAGCAAACCCCTACAGCTATCAATGATAAGTCGTGTGAACTGATGTACACTGCTGTACCTCAGTCAATGTGTGCTTACCCCATGAAGAAACACTAAAGACCAACACAAGTACTTTTTTGAATTGGAAAGAAAAGTAATTATCTTGTATAAGTTTTACAAATCACTTGCAAGGAAAGCATGCCTTTACTTCACAAACAGCATCTCAACAGCACTTCACTAACCAGATTTCTTTCTGTGATATGTTATTAATTATATACTAGTGTCAATTTTGTTTTTTCCTTTACTGCTATGGAATTAAATTTCAAGCCTGTGACACTGGGTAGTCAAGGAAACAAATCTTTATGAGACCTTTGCTAGTACAAGGTTGAATTTGATGTTAAGAGTGAATCTTTCTTGAAGTGAAATGCCATAGAGCATAAGATCAAAATCATCAAACAAAACTGTATAGCCCCACAATATTATCTTTAATAACATTATACTGTTTGGAAATCAAGAAGAGAAATTGGTTTCTGCTGCAGGTAATTCGCAGGTAATCAGAAACCAATGTGTATTAAAAAGGATAAATTCTTTAATTTAACTCTGATGGACAAATTAGATCAGGTCAGTAATTTAGATTTGAGACAACACATCATTTATCACAGAAAAGATACTGCTTATTTCCATAGCTCTGTTTTGCAGAATAAATCTTTTAAATTGTTATTGACATCCATATATCCAGTTCCTCTGATCTATCATAAAAAAAAGAAAATACTAAGCTTGAACATCCCACTATGAATTATATTCCTGTATTTTTCTTACATCAAAAAGTCCACAGTAATAATAAAAAGGTGTTAGAAAAGCAAACCTCTCTAAGCCTAAACTCTGTCCTCCTTCCTTGTAACTCTTTTAGTAGAAGGGCAAAGTGGATTATAAAAATTTCAGCTGACAGATAAATCTCTTGCCTTACAAATACCTTTCTTGCTTTTCCTTGGTATGTCTTCATGAAATCCATCCCCAACTCTAAATGACTTTTCCTCCTCGTTCAAGCCAATTTTTTTAATCCTTTGTGTCTTGGAATACCCTTGGTCTTGGACTTGTGTCTTGAAACCAACTGTCCAGGTGCACACAAGCACACCAGTGTCTCAGACTCCGTAAAGTATTTTCTCATTCTTCTCTTCTGTGATTTCTTATATATGTCTTGACTTTATGTTCTATTTTCCCTCTGATAGCCTTGATCTCCATAAAGGCATTACTTGAAGTAGCTTGCTGGTCATGTGGTACGCAGATTTCACTATCTGCTGTATAAATTTGCTGGATTTTCTTCAAACTATTTCCTTCCTAGCTGTATTTTCAGTCTTGCCACCTCTATACAATTCTTCAATATTGCAGAAGATATATGTGGAAAAATAGATCTTTTTCTTTTGGAAAATGATGAATATCCCAAACATTCACAATGTGACTATGGATTTTTTCAATGAGCTTAAATTAACTATATTAATACTTTTGACTATTCTTCCCCAATGTACCATAGAATAATCTGGCATGAGAAGGATTAGAGAAGACTTGATTTAATTATATGCTCTGTCTGAGCAAATGCAATTCAATTAAGGAAGATGTGATTATTAAATCTAAAATGTATTAGCATGCATCAATCAGCTGTATGAGCTTTAAATTAATAAATAGTTCTTTTACAGTTATCCAACTACTAGACAGAAAAATCAGAATTAAACCCTCTAATAAAATTAGCCCAAGTCTCTCAATGCAGTTTTTAAAGCATAATTTACTGAATGGATCTTTACACATCATCTTTAGTAAGCTCAACAAAGTTTGTTCCAGTGGTGGGTGATGTTAACGTATTAGAGGATTCTATTTTGTCACAAAACATAGTTTACTGTATTGCAGGTTTAATTGAAGAGAGCACAGTACAATATATTGGGATTTTTTTTGTCTCAAATTACCTTATAGTGCAAGGGGTTTTTTTTCAAAACTTCTATACTTTCTTGTTTAAATATTTTAGCAATTTTTCTCTCAAATTTCTAGTGTAGATGCAGAGAGATATCAAAGAATGCAGTGCATATATAAGCAAAGGATAAATAAAGTAAAACCTTAATTTATGTACAAGATACCAGGAAAGCAGATTAAAGTCCATCAGAAATCTCTATCAAGATAGATTTAATTCCCTCTAATAGGATGCAACCATTCAATATCCAACTCAAGTTACTAATGAGAGAATGTAGGGAGCGCAAAATATGATCATGTAACCTGCTGTGTTAAGATTTCCCCTATGTAAAGCTATCTATCTGACTTTATTGACCTGACATGAGGAGTATCTGAGCAAGCAAAAACCCTCTCCTGGAGCTACACCAAGCCTACGCCACAAGCAGGAGAAACCCCTATGCTCATACTGCCAGCAGAAAGCTGAAAGCAGAACTTTTTAACCTCAGGCTGAGTGTCTTCACTTGATCACCTTTTTTTAACCCAGTTACATATTTCTTCCTAGAGTGCACCGGGGAAGGAAATAGTCTGTAGGCAGGAGAGATGCCGACAGCCCTGTGAGACACTTTGCACCAAGGAAAGCAGCTCGCTCCTTTTCCCGTCCCATGGTGATGGAGAATTACCTCCCCATTAGATGCCTTCTCAGTATCTGCTCTGCTCCTCTGTGAATTTTCATACTGTTATATTAATGTATCCACATCTCAGGGTTCCCAGTTACAGTGACACATCAGCTCAGTAAATGTAACATCACAGGGGGAAACTTCACTGAACGAGGCTTATTTTACTCCATGGTGACACGTGTAATTGGTTTCATTCTCTGCAACAAGATTTTGATAAACCTTCACTACATGGTCTTGCCCAGCTTTCATTGCTCAGCTTCCAGGAATTTTTCTTCTGGGTAAATAGCCAGAGGTGAAAAATAAAGAGTGAGAATATATTGCATGAGGAAGAAGAAATACAGGCCAGAAGTCTTTTTGGAAGAGACTGCTAAAGGAGCACGGGTCTGCTTCTTCCAACATGTTAACTACATATACTCCTTCCTGAGCTGATTTAACACAATTTTAAAGACTCAGAGATTAGAATGAAGAATTTTAATGGTAATTTCCCCACAGGGGCTAATGCCAGTTAGATTTATTGTCTCAAAAAGAAGAGTTCTCAGTAGACTGCTGAAAGATGGAAACCATCCCTATAATTTCAGGTCACAGAGCCTTCCTATCCTGCAAAGAAAATAGAATAGAAAGCAGGAGGCCCAGAAAGAGAGTTGCTAACTAGGCATGTGGCTTTAGGTGGCAGATTTGGGCTCTGTGGAATCCTGATTTGTTTGCCATGAGGAAAGAAGCTGGTTTGGCTGTACTCTGCTACAGCAAATAGGAAAGTACCATCTGTGGAACTTGTGAGCCAGATGTCAACCAAAATAACAAAAAGGGAGTTGAAAGGAAAAAATCAAGCATTCTTATTTGCCATAATATCAAGATGTTAATGATAAAAACAATTCAGTCACCAAAGTGTATAAGAAGAGCTGCCTATTATGTCAGCATTAAGAATCTTGTCATAAACTAGACGAATTGAAAGCAATGCATGTGCATTGGTGCCAGACTATGACTGAAGCTCATGGAAAAGAACTGTGCAACTAAAAAGATTGAATTAGCTTGCTTGGGATAGATCAAGCTGATTGCAGAGCTTGGGAAGAGTATTTTGTATTGCCCCTGGCAACTCTAAAATAGTAGTCTTGAATATTTCTCAACTATTAATAAAAGGCAGAGGCAGATCACATGCTGGTCTGTGCCTGCTACAGACCATAACATTGCCACGAGTTGTGCAATATAAACAGCTATTTGTAGCACACAGGAGAAAAAAAACCTGCTGTTATCTTCACCTTCAATGACCTATGATCATGGTCACTTACAGGTAATGCAGAGCTCTTTAGAAGTGTTAAAAAAAATATAACAATTTTCAGATTATGAAAATGCTGCATTAAACATGAAGGAATTTTCTCTTTGCCTTCATTATAAGAACAGGGACTCATCTTTGAACTAAAATGAGTTGTGTTTTAAGAGGTAAGAGATCATGAATTTATTACAGTTGATATCTGTACACAGAATAAACCCCAAACCATTGATATATTTATTTAATGCAAAAGAGTGAATCTTGCAAAAGTGATCATTATTTTGAGCCATACTATTTGGAAGAAAAGATTTTAAACACTTCTCAATCACCATTCACATTGTTTTGCTACGAGCAGATCCGACATTTAAAAATAAAACAGAAGAAAGCTATGATTAAAAACCTTTAAAAGAAGAAGTAAAACCTGCTGTATAAAATGGAAATTGTGTAAGTAGCAAGTGGAAAGAGGAACTAATACCAGTCAATACACCAATTTCAAGCCCAGAAATAGAAAGAATTGATGAAGGAAGCAAAAAGATACACAAAAATAATTGGTAAGATATTAGGTATAATAATACAGCTGAAGTTCATATAACTAGAAGAAAATTAAACAATGACTTTGGTATTTTACCTACTAGGCATGGTGGATTGTGCATTGGCTACTGTAATGGAGAAGTCAATAAGGTTTTTGTGTTTCGGAAAATAAAACGTTTTTATATCATGAGATGACAAAATATTTTGTATTTTCATAGTAACTGAGGATGATAGGAAACACAGATAACTAAAAATGGATGCTTTTAACATAGCAAATCTTGTAAACACAGATTCAGTGTTTGAAATGACCATATAAAACAGGCGTTTGAGGTTTTAATATGTATTTTAGAGCCATGGAGAATTTCCAGAAGATTGAAAGAAAACTAAATGCTATTATATATAAAATGGAAATGCAATGAGCCCTGAAGTAGAAATCTTTTTATTTTTCCCTAAGAGCTTTACTCTTGTCCACCTACTAGATTTTCAACAAAGTTAATAAAAGAAAGCACTAGTTGGAACTTAAGACAAAATAAGTGTTTTCATGTCACTTCAAACTTAATTCAGAGATGGAAACACCTCTACACCATGACTGTCATCTTAAAACAAGTGTCTAAGCACATGGGCATAAACATCCTTTGGACACCCCTCTTCCACCGACTAGAGACTAGACAAACAGCTTTATCCAGTGCCTTACTTGAGGATGGTGAGGTAAGGTTGAGTTATGAGAGATGAATAGCAGGCTATAAGCCAAAAGCACTAAAGAACTAGCAGATAGCTACCCAGTGCTAGGGTATTTATGATGAGAGTTTTGTATGATTTTCTTTTTCCATACATTATCTAAACATTAAACTCATATTCCAGGCATGATTCTCTAAGTTCAGTGTCAATAACTGCTTGGTAGCATGGTAGGGTGAGAGAATATGATCTTGTACAAATGACTATATAAGTAGCATCTGTAAGTATCATTCTGTGTTTAGCAGGGTACAAAATTTCATTCCAGAAAAGGGATATGTTCCTGTTGTTCCAGCAGTGCTTTTTAAAACAAAATAGTAACTTTACCAAGGCCTGAGTGTTATAAAAGCCTTGATTTATTATAAAGGGGAAATCAGATTTAACCTGAAGTGAACAAATGCTTTGTATGATGTGAAGGGGATCCCTGTGACTTACAGCCTGGGGGTTCTTAAATCAAAATCTGATGAGCTCTAACGGCTTTGATCATCGCCTCCGAATATCTCAACTGTTAGAAAAAGCCTCAGAGAAAGGTCAATTCTACAAAGATCCTCTTGCAAATTTTCTGAGCCTCTCCACTTGCTCTCATCCTCTTTCTACTAAAGACACTAAAGCCACTCAGCTTTGTAGCAGCATATTGGGTTTTCATGAGAGTTGCTGTAGTCTTATGCTGTGAGATGAGTTTGCAGTGTGTCCAGATATCTTTTCGCATCCTACTGAGACTCCGTTCCCTTCTCCTGCATCAGCAACAGGTGCCCCAAGTAATTCTGAAGAGATTTCCAACACTGCAGGATGGTAAGCTCTTGGTCATGATGTCAAAATTTGTTAACGTAATTAAGAGAGACGAAGATTCCCGAATCTGTCTTTCAGATGATCGACTTTTTCTTAGAACTTTCTGTTTGTACTATTACACTACCAAGTGAGTTTTAAGGAAGTATTTGACTAAAGAGGAAGAATGACAAGGTCAGGCTTAATAGTGTCAATGTAAGTTTCATAGTGTAAATGCAGTAGTTATTTTTAAGCATAACCCTGCATCCATAGAACTCAATAGCAAATGCCAGGGGAACAGATATAGGTACCAAAGTCAACTGTTAGCTGCAACTTTTTCATGTTGAAAATGACTTAGTAATTGGATGAATACTTCCTTTGATGAGATCCATGATTTTCTATTCAAAACACAAAGCCCTACCCCCCACCTCTCCTTCTGGGATATGAATTGCTTTTATTGGCATAAAGCTGCTGCAGGAAATGGTAGGGGGACTCTTGGCAGGGGATTGCTGCTTTTTGCTCCTCTTTTTTTTTTTTTTTTGACAATACAGTTTTTATAGACTCAAAAGTCTGTAAATCCTTACAAAGTTACACCACTTCTTATGGAGTATGAAACACTTGTATTTTCATACTTCCTCCAGATTAAACATGTTTGCCGTATATTTGTCCTGTTAACACATAGTCACCTGTATATAAGAAAGCTGAAGCTAGAGCATGTGGTGCACAAGAAAGTGGCCTCAGTAGGTGCCTAGTTACAGAATAGGAGCAGCTGTTGTCCTACAGAGGACATTGTGGTTACACAAGTAAAGGAATCATGCTTACAGTGGCTGAGGATAGAGTAGGATACTGCTGATGGGGAAGAATGCTTTGAGTCCAGACAGGGCAGGTGAATCCAGAAGTCTTCAGATGATTGACAGCCTTAATGGGAGCAGGCTGGTGGTTGGGAAGTGGTGACTAGAGAAAAAAGCAGAATGGTTTCTCTATGACCACAGTTTGTTAGTAGGGGGTCTGGTCTCATACAGGAACAGTGCAGTAGATTGGAAAGTTGAAAGAAGTAACAAGAATTGAAAGCAGAAATGAGGAAGGAGCAGAATGGTAATATAAACTGCTGTCTTTACAGTAAAATGGGATCCTGGAGAATAACCTGTTTTCATAGATTTTCTACTAGAACTTCTGAAATACAGTCAAACACCTGCAAAAATGAAAGGTGCCAGGAGGAAGTGAAAATGCTTTTTGTTGCTATCTTCTACTTTAATGTGCTTAATAACTGTGTAGCTGACTCCTGAAAAGCTTAGCTCTGGCAGCCAGGGCTTTTTAATACCATAATAAACAAGTTAACTGACAATTTTATAGAAAACATTAACATTGCAAATATAGAGATTAACAAGTTTTTGGCAACTTTGTCAGAGGCTCTATCAATCATTTGTGTTACTTTTGCACTCAAACCTTTCTGCCCTGAATCTCTGGGTACAGTACTAAAATTCAACTGTAAAAAAATTTAAGCATAAGCCAAGTTAAACAGGGGGGGAGATCTTAAAAGAAAACCTTTTCAGCAGGACCTTGTTGTACCAGGAGAGAATTTTTAAACTCAAAGCAAAAGCTCTTAACCAAAGTGACTTTATACAAGTAATTAAGGATAATCAAAGGGCAACATCAATAGGTATTAAAGTACAGCTTATTACAGCATACACTGTGTAAGACATTCCGAATTGTATTAAACTAGGATACTAAAAATTTTAGAGAAACACAAATTGTTTCACAGGGAAAAGACATGAAAAGTCAGTACAAGCAAGGTCTGGAGACGAATCTTAGACATGACATTAAAAGGAACTTTGAAGGCAAAATTTTATACATGATTATCATGGTTTAATCCCAGCTGGCAACTAAGTACCTCACAGCTGGTGTGGGATGGGGAGGAGAGTCAGAAAAAAGTAAAACTTGTGGGTTCAGATAAGAACAATAATATTAATTTAAAGAGGGGAGAGAGAGGAATAAAACTCAAGAAAAACAAGGGATGCACAATATGATTGATCACCACTCACTCACCCATCCCATCCCAAGCAGCAATCAGTGCTCCTGGCCAACTCCCCCAGTTTATGTAAAGAGCATGATGGGGGCATGGAATATCCCTTTGGCTAGTTCAGGTCAGCTGTCCTGTCTGTGCTCTCTCCCGGGTTTCTGTGCTCCTCTTCACTGGCAGAATACTGGAAACTGAAAAGCCTTTGACCTAGGGTAAGTACTACTTAGGAACAAATAAAACATCTGTGTGCTATCAACATTATTCTCATACTAAATCAAAAACAGCACTGTACCAGCTACTAGGAAGAAAATTAACTCCATCACAGCTGAAACCAGGACAATGATCTAGCTGGGGTTTCAACAAATTCTGTAAAGCCAAGCATATAATAAGTCTGCGAAGTGATCAGAGTAGGAATAATTTTTTAGCACCCAATTAAGGCACACAGGGTAGAAATCCTAGGAACATAGCTGTTAAAATATCACAAGCATCTCTCAATCCTGTCTTGTCTGCTGTGTCTATTGGCAGCTTTTCCTCTCTCTCTTAAGGTACCTTAAAGCTCTCTCTAATTGTATTTATTGTAGGAAGACAGATGGTCTGACTTTTGAAAGATATATATTTCCCTCATTATATCACAGTTGGGGAATCTGCTGGTGGAAGGAAGAATTTGTGTGTAAAATAGTCTGAATGAGATTCATTACTAAATAAAATCTCTTCTGACAGTAGTAACACAAAATCAGACCTTACCCTTCTGAGCTAGGAAAAACCTTGAACACACTTTGAAACTTGCTGGAGTCCTCCTTCCCTATTAAGCTCAACATATGCTAACACTCTTCCAGTTAATCAGTAGATACTACCATCCATTCTCATTAGACAAAATCAGTTCCCTGGGAGACATCCCTATAAACTGGTGATCCTAATTAAACTCTTTCCAATTAACTTACTCTTCATGGTGGTTTTAGCATTATCGCACTTAAATCTAATCAGAGACTTTTGCTATCCTGTGTGTGACTTCAGCAGTAGTTTCCCTACAAATAGGGGTTGAAGAATGCATTCCAGAAAAGGGATATGGCTTATGGAGATATGTCCTGGTTTAAACCATGACAAGATGCTAGTTTGCAAAGCACTTCATGATATTTCAAAGTGTGGGGGTTGAATAGCAAAATGCTTTAACTGGATGTGAAGAACCATAGCCTCACTCACCAGTTCCCATGTATGGTTGTACTATTGCCTCCAGGGACTCCAGGCTTATTTCTCCCAGGCATCTTCACCTTTCCCCATGTCATCAGGTTTCCTTCCCAGAGCAGATCTCTCCAGCTGCTGTATGCTCATAAAGAAAAATTACAGCTTAGTACTTTTCAACCGGACAGTGTTGTACTTAAGCCTCTGTTAAACATGTTATATCCAAAATTACAACCCTTAAGAATAGTAGCCATTACTCATAAGGGACTGACTTTATGCTTGCAGCCTGAAACTCAAACCTTTTTGCCTGCTTTGCCATAATAAAGCAGGAAAAATATTTTCCAAGACAGAAAAGGACATTTATGTGCATTTGTCAACCCTCCCCCACCCCCAACTCTCACATTTGTTTTTCAACTCCATCTTCCCTCAAAAAAATAGTTGATGGATTTAATATATAATTTGTGGGGTTTTAACAAACAAGTGTAGAAGTCAAATAATTCAAAAAGGTAATCTACAGGATTAGTTTCTTCATGATGATTGAAAAATCACCTCACATTTGGAAAAAAAAAAAAAAAAAGAGGACAATTTAAACATAGCTGTACAAAAGCCAAAATAAAGGGCAAGTAAATCTTGCATTTCAGTTGTCAGGTTAACATGAACATGTAACTGGGAAAATACATGAACACACTGAATACAGACCAACTAACACTCTACCAAAAAGGCATATGATTTAGGCCAGTAATTTTTTATCCTTCATTTGTTGCAGAAGATGCCTTCTGTATCTCATCAAGCAAGTACTGAATTAAGAGGTACAGAGTACTCTTACTAGTGTAAGAATGGGCTTGTGGGGTGATAGATTTGTAAGAGGACAGATTTGGAATTGAACAGACTTGGAAAGGTAGACACAAAAGTCATTGAAAAAAAAAAAGATTTCATGACATATAAACATCAAGTTAAGTCGAAACTGACTTAAAGAGAAGAAACCAGATATATTTTACATAGAGAATAGAAGGAAGTTACATATACATGCTACTGACATAAGATGGAAAATGAAAATAGACGTAGCAAAATGAATCATCAAAATTAGTATTTTCATAGGCATACATTTATAGTATGGTCTAGGGAGGACATGGGACGAGTAGTCAATACATTTCTCAAGTAGCCCTGCTACTCCCTGCTGTTCCTTGCATTACACTAGGATCAGAAAGCCTCACACACCAGCTCTCTTCACAGCTTCCTTTCTTCTCCCCTTCCTAGCTTTTATCTCTTCCCTCACAGTAGGCCCTGGCTTTCACCTCCTTCATCTTCCTTATCCTCTGCCAAGTGTATGGGAATGAAGGAGGGAGACCAAGGCAGTTCTTGTAGGAAATGGTCAGCTACATGGCAGTGAGGGGAGATGAAGCTCCATGCTCCAGAGGAATAGGGGAAAGAGGGTAGAAGCCCAAGATTCTTGTGTAGATCACCCTTGAGAAACTCCTTGCCTTCTACTCCATCATCTTCAGTTCTTCAGAAATTCCAATATGACCTACCTCAGTGAGATGTTTGGTCAGTTTTGTCACTCAGATATGAGGCTGTCCTCTAATTCCCAAAGAAAAAGAGTGAATAAAAAGACTGGCTTGATAGTGACTCTTCTCTCTTATTTCTCCAGCTTCTTTTTTAAGTCTGTTATTCTCTCCTCCCAGTAATATCCTGGCTGTGAGAAAAAATGTGTTACCTGGTCAGCCTGGGAGGAGAAGACACCAATGGAAAAACAGATACACAGACACTTTCACAGGAGAATAAAATTCATGCGAGACATGACAGCAAGTTCTATGTCTGAATCAATTGGGGAGTGGGGGAGGGAAAAAAAAAAGAAAAAACAGACAAAAACAAGAAACAAAGCAAACAACAAAGAGAAATCCACAAAAGAACCCAAAGATTATTTTGACGGGAGACACAACAAAATTCGCATACATTATAGATGTTTGTCAGCCAATACATATAATAGGTCTTAATGAAAGACTGGAATTCAATTAACTAATTTATAGATGAGATTATATTATCTGATTTATCATTACCTTTAAACTCTTACGTCTATGACTCAGTCAATTTTAGATACCCTTCCTCCAATAATAGAATACACATAGTTCAAGTATTTGCTTATACATAAAGCTTTTCATAATAAATGGGCTAAAATTGTTCTTTTGTTGTAGTTTAGCAGAGAACAGACGCATCAGTTCAACAGCCTCGTGATTTTTCTGCTCTTCAAGGAAGAGTTTGCTGCAGAAAATGTTATTGAATTTCTGTCTGA
Organism: Coracopsis vasa; assembly: GCA_026283785.1. NCBI lineage: Eukaryota > Metazoa > Chordata > Aves > Psittaciformes > Psittacidae > Coracopsis > Coracopsis vasa. Next base: position 40,558 of record JANHGB010022989.1, read on the forward strand.
AATTATCCCCTCAGGCCACCGCTAATGTAAACCTAATAGATAAATCTCTCACTTTTTAGGACGCACCACAAAACAAAGAAATAAGCACTTATTGTGAATTTCAGTAGCATGAATAAAGCTTTTTGGGGAAAACCTTGCAACACAGCTTTAACAGCTCAATCTTAAAGTAGCAGTAGGGCAAGGAAACAGAAGGAGATTCCTTTAGCAGAGGAAAAAAAATATATTAAGTTGCAGAAAAGACAATCCCAGTGGTATATTAATTTCCACAGGGATTTACACTTCATTAGATGTGCAGATGATTACCAAGGTAGTCCAGATGCTTTTCAGAAATCTTTGATTCCCACTATTTCACTGTCTTTACATTTGCTGCCTTTATTTATTGTTTGTAGAACTACACAGATCAGAATTATTATTATTATTATTATTATTTACAGTGCTAATAAGCAGTACTATAAACCTTTGAATGACCTTGGAGACTGTGCAGCTCACCCACTTTTTACTGAAGTGGCTCATTCCATCAAGGACTGAGAAGATGCTCAGAGCTATTTTGGTACCAGATGTATCTCTAGGGCTGAGGATTTCTATAGCAACACAGAAGCACTCAGAAACTCTATGTGGGAAATACACCACACAAAAGCCTCATGTACAACTTAAGCTCTGCAGTGATGATTAAAGGGGCTTGAAGGCAAGAGTAAATAGAGCTTTGTGCAGGCTCTTTGCACCTGCATGAGCATTACTTTAATTGCTTAGGCATGTTTACTTTTCTCTCACAGCCAGAACCTAGAGATAACCTCCCACTGCAAATCAGCTTGAATAAAGCAGCCTGCCCCAACAGCAGAAGGAAGTGAGCCCATGAATGTGTTCATTTTACTTTGCAGGCATGAACAGTTCATTATTACAGCCAATTATTCCACTTCTTCTCCAACCAAACACTAAGCAAAGCATGAAAATTAGAGCTTTAAAGTTGGCAGTGCACGTCCTTAAACAGAATGGGATACCAAGCAGATGACTGGTGAATCCAGGAGAAATGTCATAGCCTTAGCTTTCCAAGATGTCTTCAACAACTAAAGACAAATTTTCTCCAAAAATAAAAAAAAGAATGCGGTAGGGGGGAGGGGATAACGTGGACACAACACATGAATGGACATGATGCAATCAAATGTCTAAACAAACTGGTTAACCCCGGATATATATCTTCATACTCATTATGTCTAATCGTCTGCACTGGAAATGTGTGATGTGGAAGTCATGGTATGCACCTACTAGTGCTTACTGGCAACCAGAATAAAGACAATAAAGTTGTTATTGTATTTCTGAGCTGTGACTGACAGCATGTCAGAAACCCAGCTCTAACCTCACACATGCCTTGAGATCACAGAATCATAAAATAGTTTGGGTTGGAAGGGACCTTTAAAGGTCATCTAGTCCAAACCCCCAGCAGTGATCGGGGACATCTTCAACTAGATTAAGCTGCTCAGAGCTCAGTCTGACCTGACCTCAAATGTTTCCAGGGATGTGGCATCTACCGCCTCTCTGGGCAACATATTCCGGTCTTTCACCACCTGCTGGCCAGCATATTTTGATGCAGTGAGAGATACAGTTGGCTTTCTGGGTTGTGAGCTCACTTTGTTGGCTCATGACTAGCTTTTCATCCACCAGTATCCCGAAAAAGAACAGAATAGGAACATTACTGTGCTATTTTAAAAGTTAATGGTGCATCCATAAGCTGACTATTGTGTATGCCGCTTAGGTTTCTCCATCTCAAAAAAGATATAGGAGAAATAATAAAATAGAACTCAGAGCAACAGGATTAAACAACTGTGGAGAGTGTTCCATGCAAAGTGCAAATACACAAACAGGCTTCTCCAGCTTGTGGAAGAAATGGCAGTGAGACGAGGGTGTCAGGAAAGACATCTGAAGTCATGGGAAAACAAGGAACAAGCAAACAGGAATGTTTTCTCATCCCAGGCAGGAAAAGAACCAGAGGACATCAAATGACAGGAGCAAGTGACAGATTCAAAACAAAAAAGAGGAGGTACTTATCCACGTAAGCACCTAGTTAAAGATCTTCTTGCCACAGGATATTACGGTTGCTAAAATCACATCTGGATCAAGAAAGCGAGAGGAAGACACTACTTAGATGTAGCATCCACCTATAAGTAAGGAAGTCCTTAAATTACAAATTACTAGAGGCTGAGAGGATATTCTGTGAAATAACAGCTCCATGCTTGCTCTGTTCTTGTACACTACTCTGGGCACTTCTTGAACAGGTAGTAGGCTAGATGCACTTCTGGCCTGACTAGTACAATTCTTCTGTTTTTTAGACCTTTTGTTGGTTTCAGTAAAATATTCAGTTTGGAAAATGTAAGCTGATGTAACCTAGAAGCCAGAAGGGTAAACCATGAAAACAAAATAAATCTGAGAGAGGAACAGCTTATATTTCATTCCTTCCTGGTTAGGCACATTACCAGGATATTTTTATATCCACCTCCCACAGTTTTTCGTGCTCCACCCTTTTCCACATAACCCATTAGCAAACTGCTACTCCATTTATACTGAGGGACTCAGCAGTCACTTAGAAGCTATGTCCAGCTATTTGCAAGGGAGAAAACCATGAGTAAACGTATCAGTAAAGATTAATCAGAGTTTGGATATGATTCAGAAACATCCAAGACAGACAGACACCCACATTGCTCTCTGCAGGAGTGGATAACTTTAACTTAGTAGAAACAGAGAATAAAAGCCTAGAAGATCTTCTATAAGACTAGTAGAAAAGTTCTGTTTAATCTCTTTTTCAGTGGAAAATTACCAAGTCTGATGCTTGATCTCCAAAATTATGATGGACTTTTTTTCTCAGAAAGTGTCAGGTTTTCAATGGCAAACTTCAGCTTTCATTTAGAAAGTAATTAAAAGGTGTTTATTTTGTAACTGCAAACTCAACTGAACAGTCTGTGTCAGAAATGGCACCAAAGTATCTCAGGAATTTGTCATTTGTGTCCTTGTCTCGCTGACATCTCTGCACCATCTGCCCTGAATGAACAACAGTTCCCACGAGGTACAGCAGTGATTCAAAGCAAAAATAGACTACAGAATACATCAACAGCCCAGGGATCCCACTTCACAAAGCAGAAGCATGCAGGAGCTATCTACACTATAGGTCTCTGGAGGAAACACTTTTGAAACGACATTCTGGGCAAAACCAGGAAGTTCACCTCTCTTCCTCATCCTTAATTTTTGCAGCATAACTCCTGAATCTGTGCAAGCCTATATGATTTGTCAGTGCTAATAAATAAGCTTTTCTTTAAAACTTTGGGTGCAGAGGTTGGGTGAAAAGCAGTGGCAGACTCAGGAAGAGTTAGAAGTGTATCTAGCAAGATTTCTCCACAGTGATTGAGGGTCATACCAACTAAGCTGTTTAGAGCAAAAGCCATGCTTTGATGAAGCTTTAATCGTATTACACCTTGCTATTTTAATGCAATATGAAGTCATAAATGTCAACAGATTTGAATCTGGAAACACCTAACATCTCAACATGCTGAGACAAATGTTTTTGGTTTGGGTATTATTCTTCTCCTTACCATCAAGTTTTAAATATTACAGTTGCTTTTTCCAAACATTGCCCTTCTACTTTGCTTTATTAGTTGGCATTTAGGTGCTAAATAGTAAGTAGAATTCAGTCCACTGAGTTTTGTCACATTCTGCAGTTCGAACAGAAGTAGCTGAAGCATTGTTCTTTAATAGTGGCATATGTCCTTGTATAAGCAATAAAAACTGCCACTTTCTTTATGAGGCAAGCTAAATGCTATTAAAATGATGAATGAACTATTCCCTTTTATTTGTTCAGCCTTTGCCAGTGCTATTCCCACAACCCAATTTAAATCACCAGCTTGTATTCTACTTAAGTATCTATGTGCTTGAAATGCACAGATGTCTGCATAAAAGCCCTTCAGAATGGGCTGAAGGGCCATTTAACTGTAAGCAAACAGTTAAAGAATTGAAATGGAGCTGAAATACAGAACCAGGATTAATCCCCATGTTCTGAAACAGCTCTTAAGAGAATTTTCTAGGTGGTTTAAGAGACCATCCTGTTTTCAGCCACGTGCTTCTGCTTATCCATGGGAAGTTGAATCTGAGACTGATCAGTCTCCCTGGACTGTAATACAGAACAATAACATTCAGATCAAAAGCATCTTGATTAGATAATCTAATTAAAAGGTACATGGAACTGGTGGTGTAGCAGATTTTTTTTTCTCCTATGAGGGTGAAAAAAATCTCCAAATTTACCTTCTTTCCAAAATTAAAGGCAAACATTTACTTCCAGTGACATGTTAATGTGCTATTAATTCATTCTTACAAGGATAGCTGAAATCCCAGCCCTGCTCTAACATGGTTCAAGGAGCTAAAATTACCTTCAGCCAAACGTCCCAGGATATAAACTGTGAAAGAAGTCAAATATATCTCACTGGAGTTTGATTGGGTGATCAAATATGGATCTCCAAGGTCCTAGCTTTAATATCAGTGGAAAAGAGGAGGAGAAGAAGGGAGAAGAGAAAGAGGGAGAGAAAAAGCACGTAAGCGGGCACATCAGAACAACTAAATAATCAAAGAATAAGATGTCAACCAAAGTCTGTAACCTGTGGCTTATTTTAAATGGGCACATCCATGTGATATATGTCATCAGGAAACAGAAGCCTGCTCCAGGCGTTACCTGTACAGGAAGATTTTTAGCTCAAGTCTTGAGTTTTAAAGATCCTCTGCTCAGTCTCTGGTGTATTAGGGCATATGCCTAAGGAATGGGCCTAATTGGGTAAGAAATGATAAGAAAAAATAGAGCTAGGATAGTAATTTTCTGTGGATAACACTGTAAACCTAACAAGTTGTCCTGGGTTGAGCTATAGCAGTTGTTTTTCTCCTTCTTAGTAGCTGTGTTTTCAACTTTAGTCTGAGAACAATGCTGATAACACACTGATGGTTTTAGTTGTTGCTAAGTAACGTTTTCTCCAATCAAGGTGTTTTCAATCTCATGCTCTGCCAGGGAGGAGGGGAAGCTGGGAGGAAGCAGAGACACGACACCTGACCCAAACTAGCCAAAAGGGTATTCCATACCACAGCATGTCATGCCCAGTATAGAAACTGGGGGGAGTCACCCGGAAGGCCCAGATTGTTGCTCGGGTGGGGCTGGGTATCGGTCAGTGGGTGGTGAGCAATTGTATTGTGCATCATTTGTGTTTATTGTTTTCTTTTTCTTCTCTCCTTTTAGTTTTATATTCTCTCCCCTTGTTATTTCCCTTGTCATTATTATTATTGGTGGTAGCAGTAGTGGTTTTGTGTTATACCTTAGTTACTGGACTGTTCTTATCTCAACCAGCAGGATTTACATTCTTTAGATTCTCCTCCCCATCCTTCTGGGAGCCGGGGGAGAAAAATGTGTAAGAGTGAACGAGCAGCTGCGTGTTTCTGAGTTACTGGCTGAGCTTAAACCATGACACAAGTGAATTCCTAAACTTTCTAAGTTTCTTTTGCTGCTACGCACCCCATCATTTCAATGCAATTACCTTAATCTACTTAAAAGTCACCCAGTGAGATGAGATCTGCATAAAAAATATCCATTTTTTCATTCCCTCCCCACAAAACCAAGAGATATAACTCTGTCTGGGATGTATTTATAAACTCAGAGAAAGAGCTGAGAAATTGTTCATTTCATAGACATGTGAATGGCCTGGAAGAACATTTCCCATGATATAAGTATTTTCTTCCACAATTCTTCCAATACAATAGAAAAGGTAACTAAAATCGAGTAAATAGAAATGTGGGATACTGCTTAGGTTGAGGCTAATTCACTGTCTGGGTTGGGAACAGCTACATACAACCACAGTTAGAAGTGTAACAGAACACAAGTTTATTTCTTTTCTTCCTTACTTTTTACTAATTTTTATCAAAGTATCTATTGAAGACACTTTCTACGCAGAGAGTGGAGCGCACTCACAGCAGGGAGTGCAATTAAAGGAGATTGCTTAGTCACTACAATGTCACCATGAGATCAGTGCACAGAAAAGGTCCACACAGTTGTAAATGTGATATGATCCACATCATTGAGAAAAAGTACTTTGAGAAGCTCAACTAGCACTAACTTGCAGAAGCACCCAAATGGTTATCATTAAAGAATAAAATTAATATTTAGAAATACACTTTTTTGAGAGATATCTTAGAGACAGAGTAATATCAGATTTGTATGTGCAGATCTGACTTTGGTTTTTGCAGCAGAATTCAGAGATATTAAAACTATTCTGGACTGACAGAATTCAGGAGAATTAAGATGACTGTTTAACTGAACTAAATTCTAGAACCTGGAATGTGAAAAAGGCCTGAAAGATCTCAAAATCAAAGATACAGGATTGTGCACAATGAATTAGAGGGAAAAAAAAATGTATAGAGCAGTTCTGAGATTAAATGAGGAACTGCCTCCCAGGTAATATTTTGTATAAACAGCACTTCTGAAAGAATTGGAAGGAGAAATCTGTATTTCATACAGCACAGAAATAAAGTAAAAGCTGCCAAAACTCAAGGTGAACTTGACTTCACCAGGGAAAGTAAAACATTCAGCAAAAGGAACTTTTTCTATTTTTGTAAATAGTAGGACAAGAAAAAAATAAGTTGTTTAAAAGGAAAGTGGAGAAATTGGTGGTTAGAATAGCCCAAAAAGAAGTTCACATGGAACAAAGTGAAAATAATGACTTGTACAAATGAAGATATGAAATAGAAAACTACTACGTGGAAGCAGGATATAGTCATGCTAAGGGAAAAGGCAGCTGAACCACTGACATTCTAGGGAACCAAGAATGCAGTTTTATGGTCAGAGAAAGCCAATTTAAAGCCTTTTTACAATCAGTGATCACTTGTCCTGCATCAGTTCCAGCAAATATGCTCCCATGGTGGGAACTGGAAAGCATATGAGAGAATGGATGCCCCTGGGTCATAGGAGCAAGATGAAATTTTGCAGCGCACTACAACTCTGGCAAAGGGCCAGACTCAGCCCACCTAACCAAGTAACGCAATTTAAGAACACAGGAATTTCATGTCTATAGTTTCATGTTTCTATAGTCAACAGGGAAGGACAGACACTCCCAGCATCAGTTTAACCATTAATCAGTTTCTCAGAATGACTGGCTGTGTTACTCCAGTAACTACATGAGCAGCAAGGCCCCTGTGCCTCAAAAGTTTATTCTGGTATGTGGCCACCCGTAGGTAGGACAAAGCTATGGCCTCGAACTAATGAAAAAAATCTGTCACAAATAAGCGATCACCCATTGGAGGTGCCAGAAAAGAAAAAAATTCTGGCTTGATTATTCAATCATAGCTGGAAAAGTAATTTGGTTTCAGATGTCCCTTGTGAGGCATTTTTAGAGAACAAGACCATGATGAGGCCATCTGGAATACAATATGCAGTCCTGGGCACCCAGATGCAAGGAAGATTAATTCAGTCTGTAACAGGACTACAATAATCAAGGAAATGAAGAATCTATCTTCTGAAATGAGATTAAAAGATGCTGTCTTGTTTACCCTAAGAGAATAAAGGTTGTGAGGATTCTGATTGCTTTCTATAAACTCATCAGTCTAAGTTTCTATAAACTTAGCTGAAGCTAAGAGCTATTTAAACTAAAAGACACTGCTGCTACAGTAACAAATGGATAGACACTAACCATTAATAAATTTATCCTGAATATTAGACAAAGGTTGCAGATCCCTAGAGGACTAGAACAATTTTTATCAGGGGCAGCTAAACTGCTTAGCTACATTGATGCCAATCAGTTTACATTTAGGATTTACAGCACAGCTGCCTGCACTAGCAAGGATTGTGACTCTAGCTCACAGGGTCATTTCTAGCACAATGCACCGTTAGCCTAAAGCATTTCTCTTTGTGAATTGAGCATTTTCTCTGCATTGCTCTGTATTCAATGCATTTATATGTGTAGTGCCAGATTTTCAAAGACCTTTGTGCCTCACAGAGACCAAGGCCAAATTTTCAGAAGTGGTCTGCAGTTGCAGGGCTACTCTCCTTGGATACACATACTTGAGTGTGTTGACCGTTCAGCAGATGGTGACTTTTCTTTCTTATCATATACTCCTTCAGGCATCATGTTCTGTGTCAGAAACGAAAATAAAGGCCTACTGAGAGCTTACAACTAAAATAATCTAAGCCAGTGAAAAAGGGTCCTTGTTTCCTTGATATATAACATAAGTCAGGGAGTCAGCGGAAAGCTGGCAGGCTGCAGGCTGAGTCTGGCTAAAGCAAATGTGACAGGGGCTGGCTGTTTGCAAAGAGGAGTTGGTCGTGGGAGAGAAAGCAAAGCAATGATGAAGGCTAAGAGTAGATACTGTGAATTACCAGCACAGAATTTGATACAGAATTATATCCAAAGACATAGAAACAGGGCCTAAAATAGAACATAAAAGGTAATTTCTCCTCTTCTGAATACTACCATTTAATCACATTTTTAGGTAAGCAGCAACATCTCCATGACAGTATCTCCTGTGCAAGGCAGCAGCCTCCACTCATCACTCTTTGAGCATTGTTCACACAAAATGTGTACATGTTAGCTGACATATTAGAAACATTCCAGATTTTCCACCATGTGAGGAGATCTGAGAATTGTGTGTCTTTGGCAAGAGTCATCTTTTAAGGATGAATCCAAAGGAATAATGCAGATATAATAGCTCGAATCCTAAAAGGTTTTCTTAACAAAGAGAACCAGGCTCCTATCTACAAGAACATAGGATTTAGCTGAAGTATGTTTAGGTGGTTGAGGCTTACAATGATCCCCACTGACATTGGGATCTCCTAATTTTTCTTCTCTGCATAGCATTTTGCTCTTAACTGTGATCATGGTCCATGAATAAGGCTCCCAGGCACTACTGCAATATTAGGGAATACAGTAACATCCCAGCAGTAAATTTCTATTCACTTCAGTGTGTGATCGTCTTTGCAGTGCTTGTATATGCCATAATACCATATGACACCTGGACTTTTTCTTCCCGTATTACTGTCATAATTGATTTAATTATTTTTAATTCTTCCTAAAGGGCAGAATACATTTTATTTGTCCTGATCTCAAAAGGCATCTGAGAAGGCAGGAGTATTAGGTAGATCCTCATCATCTTAGACCATGCATTTTCCAGATTTAACCACTGAATTTCCTTTGTGTTCAACCTGAGGGAGCAGGAGCATATTCAGTACTTGTTAACCCTTGGTTTTTCATAGTTAGAAATACCAGAACAGGGGGCTGTTCAGGGTCCTGCACAGGTTGAGATACAGAGTAACTTCGAGTAACCTTAAGAATGGGACCTGATAGTAGCTATCATTGAGAACTAATGTTGCATGTAATTGAGGAGATGAAAAATGAATATTCTGACTGGATTTTCAGTTCCGACTCTTGTCCAGCAGTTCTTTCCACTAGTCAGGAGGTGGCAGCCTCTGCAATCACTACAGAAACAGCCAATCATTTTTTTTCCCCAGTTTCAGACGAATGGAAAAGCGCCTTTAAAAATTAGATTCGGTAGAGCAGAGGATAGAGGAGAGAAATTAACATCACTGTTATGAAAAGGTTCAGGTTGGAGAGATTTTACTCACACACTCTGCTTTTTAATTTGGAAATTCCTGTTCATCCTCACAACAAGTTGTATGATAAAATGGTTCTCGTCAAATCTGCTCTGACATAATAATATTTCCCAATGAGATTATTGGATTTTCATCCTCTTTTAAAAGAAATGTTGTGTGTCTCATTCATGTTATGAGCACAGAGTGATGTTTTTCAGTTTTAAGCCTGGAAAGAAAATTTTATTTTAAAGCTCTGGTTTTTTCCATTGCATTTTGAAATGCAGAAGAGAGTTTTTATGGTGGCAATTTGAAAAAAATCTTTTAGAAACACATGAATAATGGAAAACTAACCTTAGAGGGAATCCCTTAATGTATCTAAATGTTCAGGCCACTTTATTTATGCAACACTAGAACAACAATGACAGAAATAAACATCTTCTAGAAATGTAGAAGTTCTTGAAGTGGTAAGAGATTGTGTGGGTTTTGGTCTGTGATTTTCTGATTTAAGCTTGAAAAGAAGCCATAACTCAAGCCCTTCTTCTGCATCTACATCACATTAACATAAAAAATACCAAACAATCAGAGTCAGGATATAGGAATCTGCCATGGCATATAGTTTAAACACTTGTAAAGTTTTGCTTCCATCTCTTCCTTCCTATTCACAGAGCTCTTGAGCATCTTAACTTTCTGTTCTCATGGTGCTCCACATCTTCCAGACAATCTCCTAGCATAGAGCTTAGATGTTCTTGAAATGTCTTTTCTTAGACTAAAAATGCAAATATGATTTCAGCTTTCATTCTCCAAAATTAGGAGTCACCATCAGTTCTACTTGATATTTAAAATATTGCTAGAGACAGCCACAAAGCTAGATGAAGATGAATGTGTACTGTAGAAATCCATTAGCAGGACTGTTTCCAATGATTGCAATTAGAATTAGGGATTCATAAAAACACACCAATGCAAAAGAGTGGTAGAGATTGCAGTTACACAGCAGCAGACTGATCTCAAAAGGCACAGGGCTCTAAATAATGCATAGAGAAGCTGAGTCACCTGTAGTAGGAACATTTTAGGCTGGTGCATAATTCAGGAGATTTTGTTCCTATAAAGAATACATTAAGGTTCTCAATTCTGACAGTGATAAATAGTGACAATTAAAATAGAATCATAGAACGATTTGAGTTCGAAGGGACCTTAAAGATCATCTAATTTCAAGCCTCCAGTCATAAGCTGGGACACTTTCCACTAGAACAATTTGCTCAAATCCCTATCCAGCCTGACCCTGAACACTTCCAGGAATGGGATACCCACAGCTTCCTTGAGCAACCTGTGCCAGTTTCACCACCTCCACAATAGAGAATCTGAGTGGTGTGAATGCAGCACGCATTTGCTGGTGACGACAGAGGAAAAAAGGTCATTGAGTACCGCAACCTTCTCCATGTCCTGGATAATCAGGTCTCCTTTTTCCTTCTGGAAAGAGCCTACATTTACCCTAGTCTTCCTTTTATCACAGACATGACTATTGAAGCTTCTCTTGCTGCCAGTGATGTCCCTGGCCAGATTTAATGCTACTGGGGCTTTAACTTTCCTAACCTGATCCCTGACTGCTTGAACAGTTTCTGTGTATTCCTCCCAGGCCACCTGGCTTCCACTCTCTGTAGGCTTTCTTTTTGTCATGGTGTTTGCCCAAGAGCTCATTCATGCAGGTGTCCTGGTGTTTTTGCCTGACTTCCTCTCTGTTGGAATGCATTGCTCCTGAGCTTCAAGGAGGTGATCCTTGAATATTATCCAGCTTTCTTGGGCCCCTCTCCCCTGCAGGGCTTTCTCCCACGGTACTCTACCATGCAAATCCCTGAAAAAGGCCACTCTCTGCTCTCCTGAAGTCCAGGGTGCCAAGCTTGTTGTGTGCCCTCCTTGCTGCCATAACACTCCACCACTTCATGACCACCGCATGCCCTTGAGCTTCATGTTTCCAGTCCCTCACAGTAGGTGAGAACAAAGTCCAGCATAGCACCTCTCCTCATTGGCTCCTTTGTCACTTGGAGAAGGAAGTTATCATCAATCATTCCAGGAACCTCCTGGTTTGCTTATGCCCTGCTATGTTGTCCCTCCAAGAGATATTGGGGTGGCTGAAGTGCCCCATGAGGAACAGAGCTCTGAACATGAGGCTGCTCCTATTTGTCTGCAGGGGACTCATCTGCTCAGTCTTCCTGGTCAGGTGGCCTGTAGCAGACCCCCACTATAATGTCACCTGACTCTGTACTCCCTTTAATCCTGCCCCATAAACTCCCTGTCGGCTCCTCATCCATTCCTGGGTGGAGCTCCATACACCCCAGCTGGTCACTGACATAGAGGACAACACCCCCTCCTCATCTCTCCTGCCTGTCTTTCCTGAAGAACCTGTACCATTCCATTCCAACACCCCAGTTGGAACCACCCCATCACGTCTCCATGATGCCAATAACATCACAGCCCTGGAGATGTGTGCACATCTCTAACTCTTCTTGTTTATTCCCCATGCTATGTGCATTTGCATAGAGGCAGTTATGTTGGGTCACCAATGAAGCTGACTTATTGGCTGGAGTGAGTGAAGTCCTTTACACTGCACTTCAGGTACTCTCCTGCTGACCTGAAATCCCTCTCCAGGCTCTAGGCATCTATTGCTGCCACTGGCATTAAAGTGGTAGGAGTGGCATGAATTAATCTTCCCCTCCTCCAGCAGCTTTAGTTTAAAGTCGTCTTCACCAGTTTGGAAAGTGTATGATTGAAGACACTCTTCCTCTTCTCTGACAGATGGACCTCATCAGCCCCCAGCAGACCATGTTTCTCAAAGCAAGTCCCATCGTTTAAGTAGCTGAACCCCTGGTTGTGGCACCAGTCCTGTAACCATTGTATTGACTACCCAGATTTAACTGGCCTTTTCAAACCCTTTCCTTTGACCATGAGGACTGATGAAAAAAACTACCTGCACTCCAGAGTCCCTTACCACCTCTCCCAGGTCTCTATAATCATTTTTTACACTCCTCAGACTCCTGGCTGTGAAACAACAGCAGCAGATATTAGCCAGTGGACTGTACAAAGCTTGATGGTCTCTTTGTGGCACCCCTGATATGAGGTACACAGCACACCTCTCTAGAGAGCATGTCAGGTTGGCAGATGGGTGCCTCCAACTCCTCAGGAGATAGCTGCCTACTAGTATCACACATCACTGGCTTTTCTTAGTTGCACTGGTTGTTAAACAGGGAACAGATCAGGCTGTCTTACTCAGCTCCAGTGTCTCTCCTGATGTGACAGGTCTTTCCGGTCTGCAGAGCAACGAAGCAGCTCTGCAAGGGCACTTCATGCTTTGGGGAAGTCTCTGTACATGTTGTAGTTTAAAGATCTCACTGTTAGACTTTTATTTTTCATTTCCATTTCTCCTACAGTCCTCATGCTCCCATTCACCTTTATGTCAATGATATGACTCTAGGCCCAAATCAATGGCAGCCTTTCTTCTTACTGAGGCTGATGTGGGGTGACCCCTACCAAGGCTTTCCCAGGGAAGACTGGACAGACTCATATGGCCATTCAGAGCAGCCCACCACAGCTCAAAGCTTTCACAAAATGCCAAAGCCAAGGAGTAGACATGCTGCTTCGGTAATGACCTTCTGCTACGTGAACCAGTGAGATATCTCTAGGGGGTTCTTACTGCATTGGGTCATGCAGGGGACATGTACAGACTCAGCCTTCTTCAACTAGGTAACAAGCATCTCACAAAACGTTAGCCAGCTTTCTGCAGGATCTTTCTATCAGTTACCAATTGAAAAAAAAATGTATTCTTCAAACACAGTAATTGCTGATTGAAATGTAAATGGCATGAGTGAGATGGATCAGATGAGTTGATGACAGTGGTCTTCTTGCTCATAGAAAACCCATGGTTTTTTTACTGAGTTAGCTACATTATTTATGAATGGCTGGATTTTCACACAAGACAGATTTAGAGAACCAATAATCTGACACAGAACTTCCTGCCAGTTCTTAAATTTCATTTTTGTTAGCCATCAAATAGCAATTAGGACATTGCTTTCAGTCAACCTTCTGTATCTAATCTGCTGGAAAATATGGACTTTGAAGTCATGCCAGAGTAGTAGGAAGTGTTTCTGTACCTCCCAAGAGTGCCTAGTTTTATTACCACAACAGTTAGAACAGGCTGTGATGAGGTTTAAACAGTATAGATCTTCCATTGCCTGCAATGAAAAGTTTGGTTTTTTTCCCTCTTACCTACCTGTATTAAATTATACTGTAACACATTTAAAAATATCTATATTAGGGTTTTTTTTTCCTACAGCTATAACAGGTACATTGAGAGGGAACCAAGCTGTAGTTTTGCTACTTTAAGCCATTAACTGAAGCTAGATTCTTGACCACACATGTGGTAGGGATCTTTTAAAGGGATTTTTTAAAGTTTTGATTCAGAATGTATTTGACCTCCTTACCTTTATGAATCACTCCTATGACTTCTGCTGAAACTTGAGAGCAGTGAAAAGGTGTTCAACACTACTTTTTAGCTGTCAGGTTGCCTGAAGTTCAGCCTTTTAGTAGACTTAAATATACTCACACATGGAGAAATAATTCTCTTATTTTGGAATGGCAGAACAGAGAGAATGCTTGTTAAGATTCAAAGCCAAAGCTAAAAATTGGGATAAAAGAACCCTTTATACAATCAGAGATTTTGTCTAAAGCCTTGACTCAATTTTTTTATCACTAATAAGAATTAAGACAGCTCCTCAGTGTCCTTCTACATTAGCACATTTCTTTAAATAAGACCTCAGTTACTGAATAGGAAATTATATTCCTATTCTTAAAGCATACAGTGTTATGACAGGAACATGTAGAAAAGGACCAGCATGTTAGATGTCAGTGCTGAAGGCAACTAGGACATGCAATATACTATGTTGTGTGGAGGATATGTTCAAACAGAGCAATGTGGAAATACAAGGAAAACAGAAGCCAATAAAGCAAGTCATAAACTAAAAGTTGAGGACAAAGATTAATTAGATCAAAATTTTCTCTGATTTTAAAATCATATCCCTAGAAATACTTTTGAACAACAGAAAGATGGAGGGAGGAGGAAATCAGAAGGCAAGCAACAGGAGGACTTTTCTAGATCAGTGCTTTCGGGTCTGGCCTCCATCCTTTAATTTTGTGATGGCATTCTCTGACAAATATTTCCCATGCCTTCCCAAACTTTATGATTATAAAGGGTACCCCAAAAGTTCTTTTCTGAGATCAAAGCCATAAGCATCAAACAGTACTGTTCTCAAGCACAAGTCAATAGACTTTTTCCTTCCTTTTGCCACAGGTTCGGGGCCTAGCTTCCTGCCAAAATGTATGTTTCCCATAAGCTAATAAAGTATTACTCTTCACAGTGAGAAAAGTATTATTGGTTATGCCATCTAAGTCTCATTTTCTAAATGCCAGAGAATAGTTTACCTTCCAGATCCCCAGGCCTCTTCATATTTCCTTGGCAGGAAGGAGTAGCTGCCAAACGATTTTGGCATCCATGATTGAATGACCATCCCTTCGAGAAAGGAAAAAATCCAGATTAAGAAAAGAGCAAATTAAAAATAATTAACTTCTTTAACATTGTGTGTTTACCAGGAAGTTTTGCAGTTTGGTTTGCTTTTGGGTCTTGTTTTTATTTTTCCTAGAAAGCTGTGTCTGAAAGTAAATTAATTAGTTATAAGCAGTAATTAACTTTCAGAGCAACGTCACTTGACAACAGCACAGTAAAAAAGAAAAGAAACCAAGTGTGTAAAGGTTAGACTGAAAAACTCTTTACAGACAGAGTTTCCATCTCTAACGCTACTCAGTGTAACACCCAGATATATACTAAATGCTTCTGCTGTTCTACCTCAAAACTCAGGGTCAATAATACTGGGGAAATTTCCATCTTGGTTCTGTAGGCCTGTGTTTTCCAAATGTGAAGCAGCTTCCTCTGATTATACTGTAATTGAATGTTCTTACACCAGCTTTGCAAAGCCACTATTGTAAGCAGTGCTCGAAAATACCTCCTTCTGACCTAACTGGGGTGAT
>JANHGB010022994.1:0-34582 GCA_026283785.1 Coracopsis vasa
CCCTCTGGATGGCATTCCTTCCCTCCAGCGTATCAACTGAACCACACAGCTTGGTGTCATTGGCAAACTTGCTGAGGCTGCACTCAATCCCACTGTCCATGTCACTGATGCAGATATTGAACAAGACCGATTCCAACACCGATCCCTAAGGGACACCACTCGTTACTGGTCTTCAACTGGACATTGAGCCGTTGACCACAATTCTTTGCGTGCAGCCATCCAGCCAGTTCTTTATCCACTGAGTGGTCCACCTATCAAATTGATGTCTCTCCAATTTATAGACAAGGGTGTCATGTGGGACAGTGTCCAGGTAGATGACATCAACTGCTCTACCCCTGTCCATCAGTTCCGTAGCCCCATCATAAAGGCCACCAAGTTGGTCAGGCAGGATTTCCCCTTAGTGAAGTCATGCTGACTGTCACCAAGCACCTTGTTGTTTTTCATGTGCCTTAGCATGCCTTCCAGGATATGTTCCACAGTATTTGAAATGGTAGAGAGTGCTTTTTTTGTTTTTTTTAGGGTGTGGGGGTTTATGTCAACATAGTTACCATCAATATAAAGTAAAAACCCCTATGGTTAACATTTCTAAATGCACACTTACGTATTGGTTGAAAGTTCAAATCAGACTTTCACTGGGGCTTGTTAAATGAGAAGCTACTAGAGTTCAAAAGGCATGAAAAGACAGATCTGTTTCACAACAGTAAAAAAAATAATCCTTAGATCAGTAGCTTATAAACTTTTAGGGAATTTGTGGTCACCTGTACTTTTTGAGGTGGAAGAGATACTTTAGATTTTTGAGGTACATAATGTGTTGTGAAGAATATAGGAATTTCCTTTAATTACTCATCTTCCAAACACAAAAGGTTCTCCTTGGGCTTTGAGCAGTCCACAAACTACAGGTTCAAAACAGTTGCTCTAGATAATTTCTTCATTTCCAAATGTTAGCTTTTAAACTTTCTTTAAACACAGTTCTTTCTCTGTATGAGAGTTGTGCTACTTCATACAAAGCAAAGGTAAAGTTAAGTATCGCGCAAAAGCTGAACATTTTCAGGTGGCTAAAAGAAAAAATGCCACTAGATCCAGACACTAACTCATATCTGCCTAGACTTAAAAGGAAAAGAATTTTTGTAGGTTCAATTTTACCCTTGATGAAGAATGCTGTAAAAAGCATGACTTATCTGTGGAAGTAATTTCAGTGCTACTAAGAATCCTGCCAAGAAGTTACTATTTCTGTCACATTCAAAGAGAGACTTCCTGATGCCCTAAACTCTGTGCAACGCTTTCTGTGATGCAGTCCAAGACAGCCAGAGTTTCAGACTTAATCTGCATATAGCTTATTCGTATGCTAAGCATACTGCAAAAACTTTACCCTACATAATGCAGGAGAAAGAAACTAACTTTTAGTTGGAACTTTATGTTTCTTATGTAGGTCGGACCAAGAATCAAAAGCCTCTGCAGCTGGTAGTTGGCACTCTCACCCCAACCTCCGTGTTTCTCTCCTGGGGCATCCTAGTCAACCCTCAGCATGACTGGACAGCAACTACTAACTGTGCTAGTGACAGGTAACATAACTGAAACCCTTTTTTTATTATGATCATAATTTAAATCAGTGTACTTATGTGGTGTGGCTGAAAAAAGTTTGACAGTGGAAATTAAAAAGTTGGAAGCAATATTCTGAACATGAAGTAAGTTTTCTCATTTACTTAAATTAGTTTCACAAGTTTTTCCTTGTTTTGAGTGCAAATTTATTCAGACAGCTAAATGTTGAAGTACAAATCTTGCTATTTCACACTAGATCTTTGTTCTTCTTAAACCAATACTCTTGGCTCTACCTTTGTTTGTGTCTGAATCAATTGAAAGAAACTTTGTTACATCATAGGAAATTTATTGGTTTAATGTTGGCCAAATAGAAGTAAAGTAAGTCTTTTGTTGTACTGTGCCTTGTTTTAATCCTATTTGACTTTTGTTCCCTGTATTTGGTCTTATCACTACACTGCTTTCCTGGTGCTGATACAGTACAGCTTTCATTAATTTTCTATTTTAATTAAAAGAAGATCTCTTCTACTATAACATTTTTTGTGTTGCTTTAATTTATTTAATGAGTGGTACAATAGGTGTGAAGCTCAGGAAGACTTGCCAAGTAGCAGTTTCAAGAGAAGTCATAGTGCTGGGTAGCTTCTCAGCACACCATTGCATTTTAGGCAATTCTTGGCAGATGAGTAAAATTCATCTGCTGCCATTATTGAAATTGTTAATACAGATGTTTCCCTGCTCTGTCATTTGGTGTTCTTTGTATTCTTCCTTTTATGACAGAAGAGATTTTTTTTTGTCATCATTTATATTATGTGAAGCTCCATTCAACTCAGCAGTGTTTTGTAAAACCAAGACGAAACTTTGTGCACCCGTGTTCGGGATGCATCTACATCTGGTTGCAAATATCATCTTTTGTTTTTCTAATGTATCTTTTGAGAACATTTTTTTTTTTTTTGCCATCTTTCTAATTTTTTTTCCTAATTTGTATCTGTCTAATTTAGACATGAATCTGCTTACTTTGGTATTTATAATGAAACTCCCATTGATACCATTAAACTAGATGTCAAATGTAGATATGGTAAGAAAAGTACAAGACTTGAAGCCAGATAACAGATTCATCAACATTTGTGTCTATTGCAGAGGCAGTCCACTTGATCCTGTTTCATCTGGCATGTTCTCCTTACTGTGACATATTGAAATGTACTGTTAATCATCCTTAAGACTATTGTATAGCCATGACCTGAAATCTTTGACATTGGCAGTATGTGGCACGTATGACCACTTATTTCAGGTAATATCCCACCAAGTTTTAGATTTGTAACTCTGCAGGACCTGAAATGGAATCACTGTTCTCAGCCTCAGATTCTACCATCTCTGGATGGACATTAGGCTTTTGTACAAATCTTGCATAATGTAAGCTAGTTGAATATGTTGCTGACTCAAATGATTAAAACCACATGGAACAGCATGGATATGCTGGCCAAGATTTTGTCTAGAGAGAATCTGACCTCAGTGGGGTATTCCTTAGAAGATCTGGTTTTGTGAGGAAATAAGTTTTGAATAAAAGGTGCCATGTTCTCAAAAAGCAATGGTATCTTTTATTGCTTCAGTCAAATTATTGCTTAATTATTGGATAAGTAAGTAACACATAATTTCTGTAGTATTCTGTACCTATAAAGTACTTTACACAAACTCCAGTGAAGAAAAGTTCCCATTCCATTTTCTGACAAACCATTCTTTGGTTACTTAACTCTCTAGTGATTAAGGGCATAAGCCAATAGAGTGCTATGTATTTGCTGAAAATAACCCCAAACCCGAATTCTTTGTGGAAGCAAAGATAATCACTGCTATTTATGTGAAACTTTAAAGCCTCCTTGAAGTGGCTATAATCCCTGGTCAGAGCCTTAGCACCAGAACGCAGAACAAAACAGAAGACCAACAGAAAACCTCAAGCAATTAGTTTTATGTAGCTGATGAAAATTATGTAATACCAGAAAGGCTCCACCAATGTAGAGTTAGCTTTCTCCACATCTTCTATTTTCTGATGCCAGTATGAAGTAGTTAATAACCTGCTGCACAATCACATTCTTCTTTTTTATATTCCCGAGGCAGTAGATAAAATTCTTTCTTCTCTTTCTTTCTGTGTTCAAACAGCCAGTAGTGGACAGAGCTTTCATGATAAACATACTGTGGCTGCTTACTGTCCATTTAGGTCTGAAAAAGAGAGTATGGACTGCTGTATAAGCTTTCTGGGGGCTTTGCTTAGGTTAGAGTAATTCTACAGATCCCAAAACAGAGCAGGGTGTTGAAGAAGCAGACTTTCAGTTCTTTAGGAGGGAGAGTTGGTGGAAGGAGCACAAGACATTTTTTCCATGCAAGACAAAAACAGGGTTTGTTGAGAGAAGACTATATTTTACTCTCTCAAGTGGATTGTATAGAAGAAAAAACATGCTTCCCAATAAATATGAAATAGAAATTTAAAACCAGAAGGTTTGGTTTTTCATGAAATACATCTCAGTTAAGAGCTTTGACAAATTTGCATTTATATTGTTTAAATTTGTTTGCCCATGATTTACATGTCCTCATGTCCTAATATTTGCAAGTAGTACAGATTTTGTGTTTTACTTAATTTGTATCTGAGGCTTTAAAAAAAAAAAAATAAGAAAAATAGGGAGGGAAGACAGAAGAATCCATACTTACTCTTTATGTTGCACAGCACACAAGTAGGGCTTTTTAAACCCTAAATTCAGAAAGGTATGTACATGCATCTGCTTTTGTGCCTGTCCACAAATCTTTGTCACTGTGCAGCTGCCAAATTAATCACAGTATCTGTTGCAAATATCATAGAAAAGGTACTTTAAACTTAGCAGAATTCCTTAAGGAAAACCTACTGCAGCAGATAACTGAGTTTCAGATGGTTTTGAATTACTGCTGTGGGAGTATATGCTAAAAGCTTGTTTAAACATGGAAAGATCTGTTGGTGGCAGGCATCTTATTCTTCAGAACATCTAACTGTTCATTTCAGTTGTTCTACTGAAAAATAGAAGTGAAAAAAGTGAATTTTAGAGGTCATGTAAAAGTGAAAACTAAATTAGTGCTTTAGAGACTTAACTGGTAGTCATCAGTGCTGTAATTCTTTCCATCTTTTTATACGTTACTTTAAGGTAAACTTGGCAATAAAAAGGAAATGGTATAATTAATTTCATATGCCAATTTGCGAAACAGTATATGAAGAATTACAGTTGGAACAATTTATTTTAGTACTTTCTAACACTAAATGGATACTGTGCTTATAATGAAGTCTAACTATAAACAAATAAATATGTATGTGTGTATGTCTGATTACATTCCTGTGCACTAAAGTGAAATAAGTTTTATAATCTTCTATCTATGGCAACACAAAATCACAGAGCAGGAATGTTCTTATATCTCCAAGGCTTAATTGTTTGTTTACTGTTATGTGTGACTAAAATAGTCATGATTAAATTGTTTGGAGTTTTGGTTTGGATATGGTTCCAAATAAACCCATGATATTTATACAAACTGAACTAATTTGGAAATCTCATAAAACCATCTGCCTTATAAGATTTCCAGTATCTAATTTTTGTGCCCAAATATTTGCCTGTGCAAGCATTTTCTGGGAATCTGGCTAAGAAGAGATTTGGTTAAATTGGAAAAATTGCAGTGGACTTCTTATCAAGGCAGTGTCATGAAAACTTAATGTTTTGCTTCTCCATCATAGACTTTTTCTTCTCTTAGCAGCAATATGCGAGCAGTAACTGGATTTTATTACTTTCTCATGTTTTCAGTTATATATATTGATTGGTTGATATTGTATTTTTTTCTGAGAGGAAGGTTTGAAAAAGGAAGAAATTAAAATGATAACAGAATTTAATCACTAGAATGTTCTCAGGCAGGCACTGAAATTGAGCTTTATTTGGCAGCTTGTTGGTCAGGTTTAACAATAAATTGTTATTCTTTGATGACAAAACTTGGCATTTCTGTATTCATACTCTATAAACAAATGACTGCATTTCCCCAAACGTGCATGTTGTTTACAATTTGGATATTATTAATACTCAAACAATTGTGACTTGCAAGTTGTTAAATGGAGCTTAATTTTGGTTGCTTTTATTGAAATTGTTAAGGAAATTCTGTCATCACAGTCAGTGTTTTTAGTATTGGTGACAAGCTTCCATTGAAATAATTACACCCTTAATGAAGTTTTTATGGGCTTGGAAATCTTGGAGTTAAGAGCACATTTCTTCTGTGCTATATGTTTATATTTCTAATAGCATAGTGTGACACATCTTGTCAGATTTTTAATAGTCTTGAATTGTAACAAAAGATATTTTTTAACATGCAGGTGTACTCCATATTTTAATTCATTAATTAAATTCAGTTATTTAATTCAAACAAAAAAAAACAAAACAAAGAGGGAGAAGGAAGTTGCAGGTGTGGAGACAGTGAAATATAATATTTTCAACAGTAGAAGCAAGTGGGAGCAGCCAGTTAAAAGCCTATTCATTATGGGCAAGTTTTTGGTCAGGTTTTTTTCCTCATAATTTCAGATGCAGCTATTAATTTAGACTGTTCAATAACCAAAATGGATCAGTACACTGGTTTCTTTCCATCACATACAATCACTTTATTTCTGTCCCATTCAACTAGAGCAGGTAGGAAAGTCTAAGGACAAAAATGAAAACAAATAAAATTTCCTCTTTTGGGCAAGCTGAGAAGGAAACTTTTTCTACTTGTGATTCACATTTTCATCATAGATCTATCTACCTATTCTAAACCCCTTACCAAGGGACTGTATGAGGTCCAGCAAGATGCATTTATGTTGCAGATGGATTTGCTTATTAATGTTACATCATTTGCAAGATAATGACAGAGATTTCAAAGAAGTTATTCTTGTCTGTTAATGTCTGTGTGACTATGTATGAACAGATTAAAAGGATAAAGGAGAAGAAATTTTCATTTTGATGCTACTAATAATTTCTTGTTAAAGATTCTTTTTAAGTCCAACTGATAGATAGGCATCTGAAATGTGAGTAGATCACAGCCCACTGAAATAAGGATTGCAAATTGTTGCTTGGTAGCCGAGGAATCAATAAGATGAGAGAGGATAGTTACTACTTGTCATATTTCTTTCCTTTCCAAGTTTTGGGTTAGACTATGGCTTGTTTTGAATGCAAAATATTAGAGCTGATGAAAACAGTTATGTAAGCCAAGATAAATATTAATTTCATAACCTGGTAAAATACCTGAATGAGCTGAATTGTAGCAACTAAACCAGGAGAACCTGTATTTTTGGTGCCAAGAAAACAAATTTGACTATTAGGAGATAAAATATGTAAACAAAGTGAATCTTTGTGTATGAAAATATTTTCCATGATTGGCACTTGTCTTAGGTTGTGTTTTAATAATGAAGGAGGAATTTCTGTGTATTTGACAGTCATTTTACACATATACGCTACTCTGGAGGTGCGTTTTGGTAGCTTTGGCAAAAGCAGCTTTATGCATTGGCAGTATTATGTTTGGTCCATTAAGTCGTTTTAATCTGGACCTTTGAAACCTTTTGAGTTGATTACAGGACATTTTTGTTGTTCTCTTAAAGTGCCTCCCTTTCTTTACATGTATTTTCCTATATAATATCTGGCTTAAATCTCACAAGCCAAATTTCTTCTTCTTTTTGCTCCTGGACGATTATTGGGCATGTATCTGGTGATTTAGAGTTGTGTTTGATTTATGGCCTTAATTTGCTCTATTGATGTGTGGAAAAATGCAATTGTGTGGAATTCATTCTTTTTTTAGCTGATGTAAATGTAAGATAGATATGGACAATGGATATGCTTTATTAAAGTATGTGTAAAAATTTTCAGTAATACTTGGATTAAAAAGTTGCCAAATCTCTCTGAGATTTTTTTCTACCCCACTCTGGCAGTGATTCAGCATGTATATGGAAAGTGAGATGCTAGCAAGCAGTGGAGCTCTTGTGCCATAACTCTCACCGTTTATATTGTGTTGTTATTTACTGGTTAACATTGCAGTCATACTTTTTTAGAGAGTGCTGCTTGATTGAATTGTGAAATTTCTGTAAAAATATTTTTATTTTCATAATCTGTTAGCAATTCATCATGTTACTAATTTAAACTACTGAAAGTAATGTTGTGGTTTATTGTTTGAAGTGTGGGCGCTACAGAATGAAATCACAGAATAGAATCACATTTATAATATAAATGCCAACTATTACTGGCTTTCCCTTTAGTATATTTTTGGACTAATTCTGAGGGGAACACTTTCCCCTGGGTGGATATAGAAGATTTTGAGAACTTGGTTAAGGCTTCCTTACTGTCCTTAACTTGACTCATGATTCGGTTGTCTAGTTCTGCATTATGTCAGAATCAAAGGAACTGCTTGCAAAATGAGCTTGCAGTTCGCGGTCAGAACCTCACGCTTGTGAATAAGGAGACTGTCCTTTTGCTCTTTGTATAACAGTCAGGGCTTGTATCATGGGGAACATACATATATCTAGAAGATGACTGGGCTGGCACTGCGTTTGCAGGGAAGGTATGCTGGCTTTTTTGATATTTGATAACCGTAAGGGTCCAGAAAGAACAAGAACAATGGTGGGTAGAAACTGTTTTAGTAATTCCTAACAAAAATGGCTGTAATGAGTTTCTTTGTGCAGAATACTGTTTTTTATTTTATTTTTCTGTTGAGCAGGTTCTATACAGTTCGCTACAGAGAAAAGGGTAAAGACAAGAAATGGGTTTTTCAGCTTTGCCCAGTTACAGAGACAGTGGTGGACAATCTGAAGCCAAACACGCTGTATGAATTTGGAGTTAAAGACAATCTAGAAGATAGTATTTGGAGCAAGACTTTCAATCATAAGACAGTTCTGTCTAGTAAGTATTTGACGTTAATTAATCAAACAGCTACTCAGTTTGACAGTATTTTTTCCTCTACTGCGGTAGAGTAAGCTACCGATCAGGTTTAAATGCTATTCCTTATGTCCCTAATAAATTCTTTAGGAATTGGTATAACTAGAAATATTTTGTGTTTGAAATACTGCCAGCTACTCTTCAAAGAGTTGTTCTCATCTCATTGCAAATAGTAGACTATCTGAGGCAGGTTGGGACCTTTACTGCCTTGCTGGAAAGTTCTATTTGAAGCTAGTTTTCAGTCAGAGAATTACATAAATTGAGTTTGAAACGTGCAGTGTCGTGTATAGTTTTATTTGGGTTTTCATAGAAGCTGTGTACAGCATCTCTGGCTGTTCTCTAAGTCATATTTTAAGCTTTTTATCCAAAGTCCCAAGACAATGCAGGCAAACTGACACCAAATTAACCCTTGAAACAGCATGTACTGCTAAAAGAACTACTGCTATCATTGGAGGAAATAGGCAGCTTCCCCTTTTTAATGAGAGGAAGAGGTGTCTTCACAGACGCTGTCTGATTTCATCTATTTTCCTCAGGCATTTACATAAAGGTATTTATGAGCAGGATGTTGGTCAGAAGATGCTGCAAACACCTGTGCTTGGTACTTCTAGCTTGACTCAAAATGTGAAAAATGGGAATCCTCATGAGACCGTTATTCATATAAAGATTCCATTTTCAAGTTGTAGGCAAGTTACATAGCTCAATATACTTGAGGATAAGGGATAAGAGCTTGTAACACTGCAAAAGCCTTCATACTGCCTAATAAAAAACTTTGCAGGCCTTCTTCATAAATTGGAAAGCTGTAACTTTGAAGTACCTGCTCAGTACTCATAGAGTCATTTTTGCAGTCCAGAATAATGCCATTGTTAAACCATGAGCTTAATGTGGAGAAGTCTTTTCCCATACCTGCCTCACAAGAAGGAACTCTGCTGTATAGCTCTAAAGAGGGCTTACTAAATGGCTTTCCTACATTTAAACATTTTAAAGTAATCTGTAGATCAAGTGCTAGAATATGTTTGAGCAGAAGGCAGTGAAGAGTGCATTGTGTTCATAGCTTAATACAGTGTTCAAGACTAATTGAAATGTCCACTGGCATCAACAGACCTGCTGTTTGTATAGCATGTATTTCTAAATGCTATTTTTTACAGACTGTACATTTTTAATAGGCTAGAAGAGTGGTTCTTGTAAGTTATGGAGACAGATTGAGTTTGGTTGAAAGGTACTTTCTGGTAAGAATTCATATCCTATGTAGATGAGATTTCTTTTTACTAGAATGTAGACGTGTGTATTTGGTGGATGCTTCTGAAACAACTAAATCCAAGGAGTCTACTATTACCCTGTATGTCTGCATTCTGTTCTACTGATAAATTATCTTCTAATCAGAAAGTTGTAATCAGCTTTCAGAATCAAGCCTTTCGTATTGTCAGCGCATAGTAGGTAGATAAAGAAACTGCAGGCAGTAAACAAAGAGTGAACATTTATTATGCATTTGTAGCCATCTTTCTGCATAGGAGCTTACCAATCAGCAAAAATGTCATCTTTTTAACCTGTTTTAACTACTGTCATGTAGCAATTCAAGTTTTTTTCATGTATTAAGAAGCATTTCAACCTAAACCGCACATCCGTCACTATAGATTTTCTTTCCTTACTGTAGAATATATAAATGACTATAAACTGAAATTCCTCTTGCATGTTCTTGTATTTATTGACTATACAGGCCAAATTTTTTTTATATACTAAACATGTTGGGAAGAATTGGGAAGAGAATCTGGTTTTAATTCATTGTTCAAGGAAGACATAAAAGGCATGGCAAAGGTTCAACATTTACTTAACCAGAACTTATTAAAGCAGATGAAAGTATCTTATTTCTGACCATCTCAGCATGATTTTCTCATTAAATCAGTGTGAAACTTTCGTCAGCTTTCCCTTGTTGTTAAGCAAATAGTTCCTGAGAAGTATCAAGCACTTTGAAAGATTGCTTTTTCAGGATAGCTTGCCAACTTAAATGTGTTTCAATTGATATTTCTTTATAGTTGATTTTTTCCTAATGTTTATCTGTTTTGGATGGAATTATGAAGAAAAACGGTAATGTTTAATTTGACCCGTCTTTACATGCCTGTTGACAAAAGGAGCTGTAAGGTATAAAGGTGGAAGATGCAGACGAAGTGTGAAGTATCATGTTAGAATATAAGAGGTGCTGGGAGGGACTGATTCTCCTGCATCTGCATTACAAGAAGCTTCTAATACTAAGAAGCTAGGAGTAAAAGTATAAGAGAAAAATTTCAGGTATTAAATCCCTGGGTCACTTTGTTTATATCCTGAGATAAAGGAAATCATGTCAGACCCAAAGAGAAGGGATATGCCTGTGCTGTACTGCCAGTGATAAATCTGTATTTCTTTTAGAAGAGTGCTTAAAGAGCACAAGACTGTCGGAGACTTTAAAACATGCTGCTTTTAGCCAGTCCTAATACCAGCCTGAGAGATGGGATGCAGAAATTCCCCTTTCAAGTTTCTTCCTTTCATATTAGTGTTGTGGTTACATTAATTTTATTGAAGAATCCTCTTAGGCACCTCTGAGTTCTTCTTAGTAGGGCCCAATGACGACTTCAGTTCTCCTACTTCCTGCTGTAGAGCAAGAAGAATACATATAATTTCCTCTCTGTCAAAATGTGAAAGGAGGTTTTGCAGGTGATTTAATTAATCTGGAGAAATGGGACCAAACAAAACTGTTACACAGTGTGTTTTTATACATTGTATTTAAGCCTCCTAACTTTCTTAGCTATTGAAAAAGGTGAATAAATGGTTTGCTTTGCTTTGGACAAAATAAAAAGTAATAATTCTGTGTAATTATCTTTCTGTCAAATCAGGCAAAAAGGTAAACGGACAGCTCCAGAATGTGTACAAGTTGGTACCTAATTCCCAGACACAGGTATGAAAAGCAGTCTTTTATTTTATACCGTGTTTGTATTTTGTAGGTGAAATGTTTGCTTCTCTGTTAAAGTGAGAAAGACATTTTGGCCACAGATTGCCAATATAAAAAAACCCCACTATTAAATCTAAAACTAGGTAACTCTATGGAGAAGCGTTTATATGTGTGAATTGATAAAACAATTGAGAACTTTAGCTGAGATGATGACATATACTGATTCCAGTTTAACAAACATGGAACTGATGGTTTCCTGTGTGTGAATTCTAAACATAAAAATTTGCTTATCCCTTTGTACTAGTCAGATTTGTTTACCTTTGGTATTTGTGGTGGTCAGTTCATTTTGTGATAAGGTAGTGCTGTTATTTCATAGAGTATCTTGTGAATACTCAGATTTTCTGAAATCCTTAGTCATCCTACTGTATTCACTAGTGGTTCTTACATGTGAGGAAACTGCAGAACCAGAGGAAGCTGGAAGGGGCAATTTAATGCGCTTATCAAAATTGGTAGGCAGTTCATTAAATCCTTGCAAGTGGCAAAGTAGAATTTTTAACTGTTTCATCAAAGCATTCCAAGATTATTGTAAATAAATACATAAATATCAATATTTATTAATTTCCTCCTTTTTGGTTTGCTTTTTTTTTTTTTCCCCTCTCATCTGGCATTTGCCAGAACAGCTGTCAAGCAGTCATGGGTGGGTTTTCATATGTTTGTGGATTTACACACGCAGATACTTTTTGCTTCCAAGAGCTGAAGCAGAAATGTAGCATCTGTATGTTGGTTGAACCTGTTAGTGGACTAGTTTTAATACAGTGAAAAAGAGACATTTTATTCATAACTTTTGAGCATTACCGCCTCTACTATGAGGTTAAAGTTTCTTCTTATTTCCTTTCCTTATTTTTTCATCAGAATGCAAATTTCAGCAGCTAATCTTCTGTGTTTTGCTTTGTTTTGTTGCTTTGTTGTTGTTTTCCTTTGCTTTTAAGGTACTGTCCCTGACTAGACTGTGGGATAACTTCTCAAGGAAAGTTTTAGAAATCCTTGTTACTTCAGACATTTTAACGGGTTGACTCATGAGTGATGATTGTTATAAGGGAACAATCCGTTCTTCACAGTTCTCTTCTGCCTAATTTTCCAAATATTTTCTTGGTAGGCAATGGTCCTGTATGGTTTCTCACTGTTCTTTCTTCATATTGTACAATATTGTAAATGGTCTTTAATTATTAGACCTGTAATTCTTTCATGAATCAAATCACAGCTCATTACATGCATTTTCTTGTAGAAATAATTAGGTATTCATTTAGGACAGTAATACTTTGATTATAGCATTACGTACAGAATTAGAGCAGCATAATGCTTAGGTTGTTGGAAAGCACAGTTGTGTCTCACGTTCAAGACAACCTCTTTTGTCTGTAAGTAATATGAAGCCAATTGATTATTTATTCAAGAAGGTGCTTATCTCATTATGTTGGTGATAAAATCAACTTACTGTTCTTCCCATTGGCCCCATTAGCATATTTAAAGTTACACACAACATCCCAAGACCAGATTAATTCATTCTGACATACAGAGTGCAAGCTGAGTTCCTTTATTCTTCTTAGCAAACGCTGTGTGCCAGGACGCTGACTCTGTTGTGCTGCTTCTGTGGAAGCAGGGATTCTATTTATGCAAGAGAAGTCCTGAGAAAAGTAAGCTAAAGCAGTTTTCCAAATATTTGCACAGCTTAAGCATGAGAGGAGGACTGGATCCAGCATCTGATCTTTTTAGTTAGCTTCACAGGGCTTAGCTCCAGAGCAGTACTGCTTTATCACCCTCCACAGAAGTATGAAAACATTTCATAGATTATTCTAAAAATTCTCTTATCCTTCTCACTTAAGTGGTACAAAAAGCCACAAAGCTGAGGTTGGGAAGCAGATACTGGCCAGCTCTTAAGTTACATTATTACTTCAGTTTCCACGGTATTAGGTGGGGTATGTTTCAGGGGTGCAGTCACATCCTAAGTGCAAAGCCAACATGAGTGCTGTTTAGGCCAAGCTTTGTTTGTGCCTTATTTTGCTCCAGAGACACAACTGGCTCCTATCAGCATGGTCCAAACTCTTCTCTGTGAAGAGACATTTTTAAAGAGTGTTTATTAAAGCAGCATTACAGATCTATCTAGTCATCCTGCCCTTTCAACATCGGTCACATATCAGCTTGTGTTTCTTTTGGCAGATTCATCCTTTAAGTTTGACTATGCTCCTGGGGCTGTGTAAGCTACAACTAGTGAGAGGAGGGAAGAAAAGGAGAGTTTTAGAGTTGGTCATTCTTTTTCCCTTAAATAATGCGTGGTGGTAGGGTGGGGAGAATGCAGTAGAAATTTATTTACTCTTATGTCTGATTAGGTTTCTGTAATTTCATAATGTCAGTTTGAAAGGTGGGGTCCTCTTGGATATATTTTTTTTTTTTCCCCAGCCAAAAAGCAGGACTCGTAGCTTCTACCAGTTGTAAAACTCTAGCAGAAAACATGCCTGCCCTTCAAAAACTTAATCAGTCCAGGTTGATCATAATGCTTCCTTGAGGATTCGTTTATGTGTATGCCAGTTATTTGTGGATATTTGGATATGAGAGGCAGAAAGAACAAGTATCTCTTAAAGTAATGTTGCCATATGCCGTTTGAGACCATGTCTGAGAACTTCAGTCGTTTATATTATACCATAGGATTATGGTCAGAAGTTAAGATGCCTGATTTATGGTATAATTTACATCCCTAATTTTCCTCTGAAATTAATAAATACCTTACCATCTTTCTTCATTTGTGGAGATGCCACACTAATTTTAATAACTACTGTTCCTAATGCCTATATGCTTTATGTTGTCTGTCTGGAAAATAATGTAATTATATAATATATAATAGTGTTATTCCTACAAATGACATGCTGATGTTTCTGAAATTGTTTGATTTTATAGTAGTAGATTTTATTAGACATAGAAATATTTAAAATAGGCACTTTTTGCAGACTGAAAGGAGAGGATTGATGAAACATTGGTAGATTTCAAGAGCAACACTTGCAGATTCGTGCAAGTGAGCAGTGTAATAATATCAGCTGTGGAAATGGATTTCATGTCTCTACAGCTTGAGAGCTGTTTATTTGATTTGATTTGTATATTGGTTGTAGGGCTCCTGATGATAAATACAGTAAAATGAACACCTCCTTCTGATAAATGCATTTCATTCCTCATCTCAGTCATATGAAAAGCAGGGTTACTTCTAAAGCTGATCATCTGCAGCACACTTTTTTTCATTTGAAGGCACAATAGAAATATAAACCTTGCTAACAAAGTTAATAAACAAAAGTTAAGAAATAAAGGAAAAGTAACTAATATTAAAGGAAGATTATTTTTTATTCTTCATTAATGTCAATGATTGAAACCTCTAGTTAATTTTATATCACGTTCATGCCAATGTGAAACCATTATTAGGCAGCAGAGAGTAATGCCTTCCACAGCATAAGCAGCCTCACTCCATTTCCCTGAGGAAAGGGCCATCCTACTTGTTGAGATTTGCTTTCTTCCAGCTTCTTAGACTTTGCAATGTGTCTGATGTGTACCCAGCCGTTGCTTTTAAAGCTTTTTTTATATATTCAGGATAGAGCAAAAATAGTCAACCTTAGGCAAATAATTAAAGCTTTGGCTTCAAATGCTTAATTTTCATGGAGGTGTTCTTTCACATGAAATAGACCAGATGTCATGAAATCCAAAATGAACATTAACTGATTCAGACATTAGCGGTGTACATTTAACACAAAAGGTAATTGTCTGAGTTCCTTTCATTCTTGTAACTCAGAACTGAAAAAAAAAAATCCACTTTAATTGTATTTATCAGTTTTGTATTGCTGTCATTAAAGTCTACCTCTTCTCATCGCTCAAGTGTATTATTAAGCTTTCAGAAGTTGTTCCCAGTGCCCATGTGTGGTAGTGAATAGTGATATATAATCTTTGGGATCAGCTGTTTTCTTCCTTTTAATGGGGGTCCATTCATGTGTTTCTTATGTTTGTGGTATTAAATGCTGGAAAAGATCCACACTTAAGCAAAAAGTAATCTGGATCAAAGACAAGTGAGCAGCAGAAAAGTCCAAGTATTTAGCATAAAAATGTGAGAATATGGGTGGCTGGCCAATTATACTTTGGAAATAATTTCACCAAATAAAATTACTCTGAGTTAATCTCCTTTAAGCACCCAAGAGTGCTGATAGTTTACAAATGTACACCTGTTTCTGGAATAGTTTGTGTTCTAAATATATATTACTGAGAATATATATATATTCTGTGACCAAATTTGTATATGCGCGTGTTTCAGATGTTTTGTTGTAGTTAAAATTTCAACATTTCAAAGTCTTCTGGTCTATTCCCCAGTAAGTGCTCAAGAGATTCTTAAAAGAAAAAAAAAATCAGGATTCCTAAGCTGTCAAACACTGTGGTTTTGTGAAGCAAAACATCTCAAGCTGAAAAAGAAGGAGATAAAAATGCTGTATTACTATACTAGCCCATGGGAACTGAAGCAATAGTGACCAGGGCGAGAGCCATATCCAGCGTTAACTTGGGGCAGGCATGGTATTGGATTGGAGCCCTCTGTTTTTATTACTAAGAAAGTTCAATTTTGGCAGTTATCCCAAGGCTTTTTTTTTTTCTTTCCTCTTCTCTCAGCTTAAACTGCGTGATAATAAGAGATTGGTCCCTGTCACAATAATCAAACAAGTGAAATTTTGTGGTGTTTTTTTTTTTTTTTTTTTTATTTGATTCTTACGCTGTGCAAGAGTAACTTAACATTAAAATGAAAAAACAAACCAAACCTCTGAACCTCTGACTTGGATGTGAATGTCATGAAACTTTTCTTTTAGAATAGGTGGAACATTACAAACTACCATATCCTTTAATTACAAGTACTATTAAGCTGTTACCTAACTGTTAATAAAGTGAGCTACTACATTGCATTATAAACAATTAC
Source organism: Coracopsis vasa (assembly GCA_026283785.1). Taxonomy (NCBI): domain Eukaryota; kingdom Metazoa; phylum Chordata; class Aves; order Psittaciformes; family Psittacidae; genus Coracopsis; species Coracopsis vasa. The sequence continues at coordinate 16,388 of JANHGB010022994.1, forward strand.
TTAATTGAGTCATTAAATGGATACAGATCAGAGCTGATCTTTCAACTGGATTGTCCAGGTATGTTGATCTCCCAGATATGCATAACTTGATAGTCAGGTATGAAGGGCAGCAGTATGGATAATATTCATGATACCAACTTTTTTGTGGGTATCTTCAGCTAAATCATCGACTTAGACTCCCTTCTTCTCCTTTCCCTGATCAGTGGAGATATCTACAGTAGACTTACACATATTGTCCTTTAGAAATGCTTGTTTCTCAGTAGGGAGAGGTAGTACAGTAGTAATCTTTGAAAATTAAGTACTGAAAGATAGCTGGTAGAAACTAAACTGCAATTAAAACTTGGTAACAGAAACTGTACAGAAAATAATTTTAATTAATAAAATCAAGCAAATTGGAGGTAGTTGACAGTTCAGGAAAAGGAAAACACTGGAGGGTGGAGTAAAAGCAAAATACAGTATTATCACTAAAATATGACTGTATTGGCATACATACATCTTTTTTTGAAGACTTGTGAATGGCAGGGTAATGAGATGGCCTGGAGCTGGCCTTATATTAATGTAAGCATAGAATGTCGTTTTTCAGCAAGGATATAAACCTGATATGCTAGGGGAGAAAGAGATGCACAGTTAAGAGATGATGTAGAGAAAAAAGTTTGAAGTCCCTTAAACTCAGTGTAAATACAGACAAGATTAGGATGGCGTCCTCATCTCCAGTTATTAAGTTGAAGGAAGATTTTTGGATTGCTGAAGCTTGTCTCATGTGTGGTTTTGTTTCTTGTTTTTTGGTTTTTAAAATTTATCTTCTAATATCCTTATATTGTCTCCACAGTTATTCAAAATCGGACGCAGTCAAAAACTTCAGATAGTTCTTCGCTCCCAGGAGCAATATTAGGTGACTAGAAGATATTTTTATTATTTTCCTCATCTTTGGCTGAAAATTAGAACTGTGTAAATACTTCTAATTTTCTTGATCTTTATAGTTCTTTCCTTGCATATCAAAGGGTATTTTGCAGCTGGTTCAGACAGTATTTGTTATATCTTATGGTGATACAGATGGTTCAAGGATGATGTAGCCTAAGGGAAATAGAATCATTTTATTGTCATAGTATTTAAAAGAAGATATTATCATTGTTTAAGCCAAGAAGTTCTTTCATACTTTAATTAAAGTTCTGTGGCAAAGATCTTACTGAGATGAGGGGTTCTTCTTCTTATTTCTTTTTGATTTTAAGGTAGTATGATAGCATACAGACAAACCTCTACTGATATATTAGGCTATAGTTATGTGTGTTGTAACTTTCCTCATAACTAGAGCTTAATGTTAGATCTCAGCCGTAACTGTTTCTCTGAAGGCATTCAGTTTCATGCTTTCTGTTTGTGTTTGACCTATAAGAACAGATAGCGAAAAACAGGGGAAAAATAGGGAAAAGACTATCATAGGGAAAGCACTATCATAGTGTGGTGAACTACTGGTCTGCCTGAAGTTGATAGGAAAGGCTGACAGCATCATGTTCCTCGTGACCAATTTATTCCTGGATTCAGGAAGGTGTTTAGTCCTTTATATATATGGACATACTTTATAGAACTGCATAACTTTGGCTTAAGTTTGCTTTGTGAGAGTTTTAATGTATTTCTGTGACTCAGATACTTACTAACCATGTTTGGTATTGCGTCTTCCAGACCCCTCAGACAGAATGTCCAAGCATCTGTTATACAGCAGAGCTCCAGGGTTGTGTGCTCCAGGATTGAATGTTTTCAATTCTGATTAATTGTGAAATGGTAATACAGTGAGTGATATAAAGGGGAAATAGCATCAAATAGGATTGATAATTACTGAATAAGACAAAGTAACGTCGCAGATACTCAGACTAAACTCCAAGTGGTTCAGTAGTACTTGCTCACCTATCTCAGAGGGTAGACTGTATTTTTCATTCCTTCTGGAATTAATGACACTTATCTTTCTGTGTAGTGCATCTTATTGTTCCGGGTCTCAATGAAACTCAGCAGAAACTTCCCCCTCTCCTGCCAATAGATGACATACCTCAAGCATCCACAAAAAAAATGGGTAAGCAGAAATGAACCCAGCTTGTATTGTTCACAAGCAGTATCAGAAGTGTAATAAAGTGAGATCATATGTGCAAAAAGAAAAGTCCTTCTTTTTTTTCCTTTACCTTATTTTTTTCTATTTGTCTAATTAATGATTAGCTTGCACCTATAACAATTCATAGAAATGTACTTATTTTAAAACATCTGAATGGGTTTTTAAGGTATTTCACAGCCATTTAAAAGAATATGAAGTAGCTTTGATCCATGGAGAAGAGGAGAAAACTAGTTATTTTTATGGACTTCAGGGGGTTTGTTTTGTTTTACAGTCTATCCTATTTTTTTTTTCCTAGGTTATATCTTTCAATATGTGTCTTTAAAAATGGAAGTCTGTGTGTCCATTTGAAAGACCAGACTTTCAGTGAATTTTAATTTTATGAGTACTAGCTTGAGTATATGTGAGAAATTCTTTCATGAAGAGACTGTTATTTATTATCTGTAATTAAATCAATGAAAAATGATAACCAGAAATTAGAACATTCCAGTACAGGTTTCATGTGGATCTTTTGAATATGCCTGAAACCAGCAGGAACAAGATTAATTGAGGCTTTTGTTTAAGATCTGCAAACTAGCATACAACTATCGTCACAGACCTTAATAATGCCTCCAGTACATCTTTCACAGAGTAGAGTTCTGGAGCTGGTGACTTTTGGCTTGGCTTAATACTTAATTTGAACTCCAAACAACTGAGTCAGATTTTATTCTTTTTTTTTTTCCTTTCTTATTTCTGCTTTATTTAATTTATTCTGTTGCTCCATTGATGGCCATGGTGCATTCTCAGGCTGGCTTGCCTTGCAGTGGTTAAACAGCAGTGCTTGTTCCTGTTAAGATACAGTGTACATGTGAGGGTAGAGTTAGATAGTAGGAAAATATTTGAATGTGTTTGAGTAAGAAGTGGAAATAATATTATGCAGGAAAACAGTACCATATTTTCAGATAGGTCATAAGGTATAAGAAGGTATAAAGTATAAGGTCATAAGAATTATGCACAGTAAAAAGGGCAGAATGTGACTATGAGCAAAAGATGGGAAAAAAGACAAAGGTAACTTCAGTTGACCTAGAGATGTCAAACTTCCTCAGCAGGGTGACTGTAGAACTTGGACTTCTAAATTTGAATGCTCAGATATGTCTAAAATAGATAGCTGGTGCTATGCCAATTTGGAGCTACTTATTATGGTAGTTTACAAAGACACCTTTGTGAAAATAACCAGAGCAGACAGATGATGTTTTGTTCTGTTCTATTTACTATGTGTTCCTTAATAAAGAATGTGAAGTACATTGGTATACACACAAATAACTACTGGATTTCAAAGGGGTGTAAACCAAGGAAGCATCATTGCTTGTAAAGCAAAAGTACTCTGAGAAAGAGTTTCAATGTATGATATAATTGACAAGAAAACATACTGTCCAAATCTATACAGATACCTTTCACTGATGTCCGAGAATGATATATGTTTACAGTCAAATGCAATAAGGCTTATCTGTGTGTGGAGTTATGGCTAATTATAGTTTGCTGACACACTGCAACTACTCTAATTCTGTATTATTTAGAAAAGTCAAAATAATGCATCAAAGAATATCATACTGATTGAATTCCTAAAGTTTTTGTTGTTGTTGTTGTTGTTTTTCCTATAAAAACTAGTAAAAATCTTACTAGCTTTTTTAAAAGAGTAGTAGTCCAGAAAAATACCACAAAGTGTATTACATTAGTCCTCAGTGGAAAAAAACCCCACAAGTGTATTATTCAAGTCAAAATTAATTAAATTTCCTTATATCCACTGCTGGAATATCTTTGTCTGTCAAAATAGAAGGCTGTTGTCATACTACTGTAATTTTTAGAAGTAATGTAAAGGAAAATAAGGACATGACTAGTGTGAAAATTACACTGTATTTGAAAATTTATTAGACTATTATTTTTTAATGCTTAGAGCTATATTACAGCTTTGGATTTTGAAAAGCATTTTTGCTGTTAATGCTTGAAATGCTAGAAGATGAAAACCACTGAGAACTATTTTGCACTATGAAAGTAATGATTCATAAGGCATTAAATTCCATGCTGTAAATTTTATTTTTAAGGAATCTTCTAATGAACAAAATGAATTCAAAAAAGCATGTGTTTAACATACCTAGATAGATGTTTGTACTGATTGTACAGTGGAAGTTCATTGATTCCTAAAGGTATTCAGCTTTCCACGTTTGTCTATTTCATTTTACTTTGGCAGACTGAAGTAGGACAAAAATAAATCTGTAGTAGAACAGAGCAGATTTGCAATTACTCTCTTACGTTTTGTCCCTTTAGCTAAGAATGAAACTCGAGTGTGGCCTGCTGAATCCAAAACACCAGCAGTTCAAGAAATCTCTCCAGAGTCCCTCCCAGGTAATGAAAATTCTGTTTTTAGAAACTGTGGAATATTTTTTCCAAATATATTAGCTAAAATTAAATTCATCTTTGTATTGCTCAATCTGCAGTTAAAGGCGGTAATGGGAAAACAGGAGGATAATGTAGCTGAATTAGTAACCATGAGTAGCAGGTGTAGATAAAAATCTGAAAAAAATCTGAATTTGAGGAGAAAGTTGTTAGGTTTATAAAAAAAGCTGAGAACCATATCTTTGTGGGGTGCTGGATACCTTGAAATTGTGAAGCATTACAAAATTAGTTTTCTGGTGATGCACCTTGAACTTCTAACTTTCATGAAATATGTGAAGAAGCAAATTAGGAATAATAGTATGATTGTGCAAAATGCACGCGTGACATTAAGATGGAATGATGAAATTTGATCCTTTACTCATATTCAAGATTATATGACTGTGAAATGTATCTTAACTTGTATACTTTGAAGACTGAAGTTTTTTATCATCTACTTGTGGCTGAAAAATATAATTTATTTAGAAGGACTTACTCAGATGCTATTTTCTTATACTGTTCAAAAACATGAAGTGATATTTTAAAACTCACATGATCTACCGGCTCCCTTTGCTTAGGAAACAAGTTAGTGCAACATAGACTACTTTATCAAGTCATATGACAAGTAGCTTAACATTTGTGATCTGAGCAAAAGATTGGGCAGAACTAGATTATTTTGTGTCAAATGATGAAGAGAGAGACTCTACCTACTTTATCAACCCACATTCTAGAACTGCTTAAGTAGTCATATGCCCACCTTCATTTTTTATAGTCTGGCTTTTATCCTATAACTGAGACTTCATTGTGATTGCTGTCTTGATTATGCTGTCATTAGAGACAATTGTTGACTTCTGTCAACTTCTTTGCTGAAAGGGAGAAAGGAGGCTTAAACAGTGGCAAGACTTTAAAAAGGAATTTGTGGAAACAATATAGTGACAGTGTGCTTTGGTTTAGCTTAGTCATATTATGTTGTCTTGCTGGCATTACGCTATTCCATCTAGAAAGTATTTCCTGGCTGGTTGAAATGGTGTAGCGCATTATTCCTTTGATATCACACAATTCACACAGATACTGCCCTTAAACATGACTGTGTTTATTTTATTCCATAAGTATATCAAAGATACGATACTTTATGCCATCAGACCAACTCAGTCTTTAATTAAAGCAAACAAGTAGACAAAAACCCTCCCAAAGAATATTTGGGAGTAAAAGAAGTGTGGGATGAAGTAATGCAGCAAACTCATGTAATGATTGGCAACCATCTTTTAGATGAAACAATCCATCTTTTTTTTTTTTCCTCTGAAAATGTTTACAGAATTTTGTTTTTCATTCATTAGATATGTATTTGCCAAATTCTAGTTTTAACCATCAATTACTTGCTGCAGAACCTTCATATGAATAGCTCTTTTCTGTTCATCCTAATTATTAAGAGGAAAAGAAAGATGCTCCCAAAATAATTTATTCTCAAAGGGGGCTCTGAACTTTACAAGTTTAGCATTTGTATAACAAACAGATTGCCTCACTTTTGAAACTGTGGATACTTTTTAAAAAACTGTAAAGAATTTTTTTTTCCAAATTTTTTAGATTTACGGTTTGTGGTCTCTTGTGGACTTAATTTCTGCAGTTATTTTACTGAATTAATTGCCTTGTCTGAGTAACTGCAATCTACAAATACATTTCACAGAATTTGCCACTTTGTGAAAGTGAGAACCGAAAGGTAATTTGTAATTGGCTCTCCTGCAAAATTGTAATCCTCAGGCTTGCATTCATCTAATCACAATATGTCGCTCCTTGTGCTGGAATTTACTGGTTAATCAGGTAAATGGTGTGACATGTGATGCCAGAAGTGATAAATCACCTGGGGAGGAGAGAATCAATCCATTCCGTTTCCTTTGTGTTCTATAATGATGTTTATGTACCTGGCATGCAGTATTTCTAACCATAAACACAGAATTATATGTTTGTTAAGTTGCTGATGTGTTTCATTATGCGTAATTGAGCAAGCACTGTCTTTTTAGTGCCAAGTGATATATAAACATTTGTTGCAATTAAATATATTCTTACTGCTATCATACCATTATTTGCTTACTGAAATGTTTAGAATAATTTCCATGTTCCTCTCTATACTTCCTCTGTGGTTTTGCTTCCATGTCTTTTTCTGTGGTGACCATTCCTTTCAGTCATTTTTTCTTGATCACAGTGCTGATGTAAGAGTATTCCACACTATTTACATTAAAGAATTGTGGTTACAGTATTTCAGTTAAAGAGAAAAAAAAAAATGGCAGGAAATAGAGAAGTGAAAGTGAATCCTTTAAAAGACAAAGTAAGTTCTTCAAGTGTAATTTCAGTCTGGTCATTACATATGCAAAAATAGCTTGAATACTTAAGTGTTTGGGCCAGACTTTGAGCAAGAGATCTGAGCACCAGCATTTTGCAAGGGTTGTGTTTGAGAGGGTGATACACAGGCACAATTAATTGAGTTTAGCAATAGGATCTACTTCATTATATTTCATCCAGGCTTCACTATTTGAAAGTTAAGGCATAGCAATTATTTGCTATGAAAGGTTTAAGAACTGGTGTCAGAATTGACAACGGAACACTGATTTAAAAGGAGCCATGTGCTATAGCAGCCATGCAAGAAGGGAAGAAAGGAGCTTGAATTATTTCAACAAGCTGAAATGTTCAGTGAGCTGGACCACTCTTGTATTCCACTGGGCCTTTGTCAAAGGGAGTGTTTTGTGGTGTGACATAGTTCAGTAACTGGTTTTGGTGTATTTTGTCAGCCAGGCATCCCATCATTTTCTTAATTTCAGGCCTCCCCTCCCTTGGCATGCACTTCCATGGAAAGACTGGTTAGTGAGCTCTTTCATGCTTTGTTTTTCCAGGCTTGTTACAATATTTTCCACTTAGGACAAATTTATACTTAACACAATAGCATAAATTCAAAATGCTTCCTCTCCCCCACCCCCTTTCAGTCTTTAAAATGCTGTCTAATATAACTCAAACTACCACTACTTTTTTTCTCTCAGTTGAATTGTGAGCCTTTTCATTAACTTCACAGGGAAATTGAAGTAAAATAACAGAAATAGCAGCACAGTTGTCTAGGACATGGAAGACCTATTTTAAATTAAAAAAAAAAAATTTTATAAAAGAGCAAGTTATTTCTTTACGTAAGGGGTTATATCAGAAATTTATCAAAATACCTTTGTCAAATAGAGAATAGGCTTGAAATGAAAAGTTATCTAGGGTTAATGTTTAGTGGCAATAATTCATTTGTTGACATATTTCCCAGTTCTGCTCCTCCTATTGTCCTTCTGGCTCCTGAAGGCTTCCCCTTGTGTTCATGTGGGATATGAGAAGGAGTGAGATTACTGCTTCCCTCAGAATATCTTAATTCTAGTTGTGGAGGAAAAGAGGAACATGAATGAGAAGGTCAAGAGAAGTTAGAGGAAAAATTGTTTAAGAAATGTTGTCTAAATGCATTCTTGCTGTATTCCATGCTGTGACAATAAAAAGGAATTTCTCTCTTTAATTTACATTTAAATCCTAAACTTTCTGCCTCTTGTATCTTTTTTACAAAAATGTCTGATGTTATTTCATATCATCCCTTCAATGTTCTATGCAGAACAGAGGAGAGCTTGCTTTCTTTTATCCCAATTGTAGGCATGCTATTTTTTGTTCAGCTTGCTCAGCTGACTTAGCTGACAAGAGACATTCCTTATACGAGTGTAAACCATTTGATCTCTAAAAAGAACCCAAAGAATAATGAGTTCTAACTTTCTGTATTGGCTTTTGGGGGTTTTGTTGCAGTTTTTGTTTTGTTTTGTTGTTTTTGTTTTGTTTTTTTTTTAAATGATTGCCTTTCACCAATAAGAAATGCTAGCTTTAAAAGTACCTTGGAGGTATGGGTTTGTTAGCTGTTTCTGGATCTTTTCTGGATGAATTTTCTTCCACAGCTTCATAAGGATAAATTGCTTTAACTTCACTGTAGAACAAAATACGTCTTCCACTGCAGTGGAAGTAACAGCACTGTTAAGTGATGTAGTAGAAGCTGAATTTGGTCCCAACAAGGCAGCGTCTGTGGAGATTCTAGCTTTTGTGGCATTGAAAAGCAGAAAATAGTGTAACACTTGTAGCTGTAGTAGCATTTATGTAACTATGCAGAACGTGGAAAATGCCATATTTTCTTTAGGAAATGAAAGAAGAACCTTTTAAACCTACGTGATCAGTTCTTGCTTAAACCATGCTCAGTAGACTGTGGAAGAAACATGGAGACCATGCTGGAAAAAACAAAGCTCTCCTCTATTCTGTCTCAAAATGAAAATGATCTTTTATTAAACTGGATGAATACTAAAACTTAGATGCAGGTCACCAGTATCAAAGATCTCCTCTAAATAATAACATATGCTAAATGTTGTGCAGTTTGCTCTGTGGAAGGAATTAATGCTTTTCACGTTCAAGGCTGAAGTCTAAGACCTTACCATCCTGTTTTCCGCATCAATAAACTTTGTCATTTTATAGTCTGAGATTACCGGTTGTGTGTACTGTATGACTGATTAAACATTATGGGACTGCCAGCAAGATGAAGAGAAGTGATCTTGGCTTACATACCACAAGAATTAAATGCTGTGTGAAACAACTGGAAGAGTATAATTGTGCATGAGTTTATTAAAATATGGTCAGCAATTCTGTTTAGGTACATTTAATGGCTGTTTAATAAACTGCCCATGCTTTACTCTGAAGATGCAGAATTAGAAGAATGAATGAAAGTCAAAAGCCAATTTTATTATTACTCAAAAAATGAAAGAGCTAAGGAATTACAGGTGAATCTTTATTCTTTCCCTGATAACTTTTATGTTAAAAGGATTTTTAAAATTCCAGAATAGCAAGGAAAATATTTGTAACTAGACTTTGTGATATAATGGATCTTGTTTGCAATGTATATCGATGAATTTGAGAGTCTGTAACAGAAATACAGTGTGAGCTTCTGATCTTAGGTTTTGCTCTTTGTGTCTTCTTTTTTATTTTGCTTATATAAAACTGCAAAAAAACCTATGATATAGACTTCACATCTGAAAACAAACATAAACATTAGTCATGATGGTGTCAAGCTGCTGCAGAAATTACTCTGATCAGGTGGCATAAAACTGTAGTCAGGAAAGCGGTGGGCTTTGGGCAGTAGGTAAAGAAAAGTTTAGAGGGATTCTAAAGTAAATAAAGCTTCTTTCTTCTAGCTCAGGCTGAGAAAATACATGGACCTGAGGAATTTAAATCAACGCCTAAACCCAAATTGCTGCAAACTCAAAGCATACTGGGTAACTAATTTTGCTGCTTTTTACCTTGTTTGTATATTAAATGCCTTTTTAGACTTCAGCATACTTTTTCTACTACTTGCTACATCCCCTTTTTATTGACTCCAAAAGAAGTCCTAATTAGTGATTTCTGGTTCCATTTGTGTTTCCAGCAATTCACACATGAAATGTAAATTAGGATGCATCTAGCTCTGGCTGAACTGCGGCTGTTGTACATACGAGTATTGCTAGCAGATTTGATGGGGTGATTCAATGCTTTCTGTCTATGTGGTCTGTATAATTGACATCATATAAAATTTCCATCAGTAAAATTAACCTCAGTGATTAAACTGAAATAATTACCTCCTTGTTTTTCTTCTGTTAACAGGTTCATTTAGGTAGCATCAACAGTGATGCAAAAGTAAAGTTTTGTATTGCATGTGACATAATTGTATTTGTTCCTGGAGGAAAAAAGAGCTTTAATGATTTTTTTCAGAGTGTCTCAGAATGAGAGATTTCTGATCGAAATAGTAGTATTGTTACTACTAAGCAGCATCTACTTACTTCTTGCATTCAGAATTCTAAATTCTCCAATGTTGATTTTGTTGCCTGTATTTTAATCCCCAAATGATGCAAAATTCTGAACACAAATCTAAACTTGAGGTTGTATTTTTATTTTTTTTAAACTTTGTTTAGATTTCTTTAAGGCCCGGATGGCGTACACACAGGATGGTATACGACAAAGGAAAAGATCATCAGCATGTGCAGGACTGAAATACAGATCTTCCAATGAAGAGGACTGCTAATGCTTCTCAATAAATGTATTTTTACTTAATCCTATTGATTCATGTTAATTACGTATTCTCTTGTCTTTTTTCCTTTACAGTTGCAAGTGGATTTTCAGTAATTCTTGAAGCTAAATCATCAGTCTATCAAATTTTCTAACTTTGATCAACTTTTTTTTTTTTTAAGGATAATAAACCTTGCTTGTTTTTCTGCCACGCTTTTAAAGATTAAAATACAAAATTTAATCAAGATGGGTCACTGATTAATTTCAAACTAAGTGATCATAGTTTGTGATGGATGTTCATTACCAAAGGCCTGTGACTGATGGATCTTAATGTTACGATTAGGGAAAAGATGATTTCTTTCCAAAAATCCACACACCTTTTTAAATGAGAAAGCTATGTGGATTTTTTTTCCTAGGTTGGAACTACTTTTTTTTTTCTTTTTTATTAAATATCATTGGTTTCAGGAGTTAGTGGTCTATAAGCCAAAGTATAGATCCATGCTGTGCCTTGTAATGTTCTTAATCAAGTAAAGTCTTGATTATTTCTTTTAATATAGCTTCTAATGAAATGCAGCCACTTCCTTCTTCATCCAGAATCTCTGATCCTCCAAAAAGTCCATTGACAGAGCTCGGTAATTACTTTCTTTGTAAACTTCAGCAGAAAATTAATCTAATTATTTTGTTTCTTTGGTTAGTAGGTTTTAATTCTTCAGCTGCAATAATATTCTGTATATAAAATGTGGTAGGCTTTAGCTTTTTCTTCACAGAATTTGCAAATTTCTTCTTTCATTGTAAGCCTGATTTTGCTTTATTGTTGTGACAGGATGCTCCAGATTAATGCTTCATTTTAAAAACCAACCAAACAAACAAAATCTTGTGATAATATGGGATAACTTTTATCTACAGTATAATGATGGCAATTTATACTTAGCTAAAATGTGTACTCTTGGTTTTGTAATGTTCTTAGAAGTACCCTACACCATGAGCTTCTGAGACTGACTGTATTTCACAGTTGGATTATTGTTGCAGTGAACATGAGTTCTGCGGGTTTTCATGTAGTTTGCCGAAAACTTGTGTGTTCTGTTTAAATAGTGCCATAATTTGTAGATGATGTTGTGGTTTAAATATGCATAAATCTGCTTATTTCTTGATTCATCAGTTGTTTGGTGATGAACTTCAGAACACTTTGGAAAGGCCTGACATTTGAGAAAGTATGGCTCTGCTCACATTTTCAAAATAGTTTTACCTGTGTTAGGGTCAAAGTGTTAGGGTCAAAATCTTCTTATGGGCAAAGAGGAAACACACCTTAATGAACTATATAGTTCAACAATCATAATTAGTTTAGATTTGATTCTTAGAGTAAAACAAAGAATATTAATGCAGGTGGAGTACTTACCATACAGAAAGCCTCAATAATAGCAGTAACATAGTTAAAACAGTAACACAAAACCCTCTTAGCTTCTACCCTTTTTCCTGGTGTTTTGCTCACCCTTCCGCTATACCTCTGGGTCCTAAGCTTGGTGCATTCATGCTTGTGTTGGTGATGAGTGGTGATGTTTCACCAAGTTATAAGCATCTGGAGTCCTGTGCTGGGAGGAATATGGCATTCGTGTTGATGATTTCTCTCTCTCTCTCTCTCTCTCTCTCTCTCTCTCTCTTCTCTGCTGAGAGACACCTTACACCTGATTTTAGCGTATATGGTGCCTTTTGTATATGTTAGATGCTATTTCTCTGTTCTTGTTGTTAAGCCAAAGTAAATTTTGTCCAGCTTCATGTGTGCAGTTTTTATTATAGATCATCACCAAGTTGTTTATGGCATGGGGTCTCCAGTTCCTAGTCCCCATCTCTTATCATCCCTTACCTGTACTCTTCTATGCTCTTTCCTATGTCTCCGCTTCTCAAGACCTGTGCTTACATGACAGACCTGTTTCTCTGCATTGAGTCATTGTGTTAGTCCTAAATGTCTCATTCTACTGAAACTGCTTGTTGCTGCTCTCTATATAAATAGCTATTACACTAGTTAACTGGAGTGACCTTGAATCCTTGTGGATTTATATTTCATTCAACATTAGTCAAGAAGTTATTATGTAATAGTGTTGGTTTATTTAGACAGCATACTTTTACTTACTTCAGTCTGCCAAATTTTAACATAATTTCCAGGAGCCCTTACTTCCCTTACTTCTTGAGTATTTGAACCAAATTCTCAAGAATGTGAAAATTCTTTTAACTATTTTTTTTAATTTACTACAATTTTTAATGGCTCTTTTCCAGATATATTTGAGGGGATGGGGATACATATTTGTTTTCACTGTAGTGAAAAGAACTTTGGTCAAATCCAGTTAGAGGCAGCACTGGAGAGAGAGAGAGAGAGAGAGAGAGAGATACAATGATTTAAGACCTATTTGCTATAATGTGGCTGAAAACCTGAAGATTATTAGGGATGAGAAGTATTTTTGCTTTCTACTGGGGCATAATAACCTAATCTGTGTTTGTCTCAGTGGTAAAGGTAAAATAGTAACAGTTGAGTCACAGTACATGTTTCATTCAAGTATTCTGGTTTTGTTTTCATGTCTTCCATTTTTGCCAAATTGTTTCACTTAGCAAAAGTGTTACTTAATTATGTGAAGCTGGGCCCAGCCACTGGGTCAGCTGAAGCATCTGTGCTACCCATGAAGTCAGTGCTGAAGTAAAAGATATTTTGTGAGAGCGAAGGTGGGGTTCATATGGATTAGATTTCTCTGTGCTCTGCCTCTTCACGCCTTGATGATCTGCTGTCATAAGATCAGCAAAAAAAGCAAAATTTAATTTCTGAAGTTTAAGCGTGTGTGACCTGTATTCTGCCCTAGTTCACCTCATGGCTTTTTTTCTCTATTTTTCTGTCTTGATTGTACCAGTGGGAGACATCTCCTTTGTTTTATAAACTGTCTGTGTGGTCAGTGTAATTTGAATTCAATCCTTTCTGAAAAGATAGCTTTGTTAACACGCCTTTAGTGCTCTGATGTCTTGGGAGATCTTTCATAGTTCTTACTGGATGTAAATGCATCAGTGGAAGCTTTTGCCAAAAGCTGTGAATCATGCAACTTTAGTTGGTAGTATTTTTTTCTCTATAAATATAGAAAAGGATAGTTTCAGTTGGAAGAACCTACAATGATCATCTGGTCCAACTGCTGAGTCCAGCTATATCAGGGTAGTAAGCTGGGATCATATTTGTTAATGTGATAAGCTGGATTGAAAGTAAATAGGAAAGCAGATCCAATATATGAAGTAAGTCTGTTCATGTTTTGGGTTATATTTATATTGCCTGTGTTAGAAATGAGCCCTACACCTAATTGTTTGAATGTTTTTCTCAATCCCAAGCATTCAGAGAAGTTTATTTTTAAAATTCTGGTATAACTGCTTTTCAGAAAAACTCATCTTGATAAAGACCAACTAAAAACAAAGATGGAAATTTTCTCTTTCAAATATATCATAACCTAATAAGCATAAGTGACTGGTGCAGATAAGTTTATGGGAAAGAATGGTACTTACTGGCCTGTACACACATTTGAATAGGATCTGTTTCTTAGAAGCAGGACAGTAGTACAAAACTGTCACATGGTGGAAACACATTCATAAGGGTCTTTAGATAAGAATGCCCAATTCCACCTTGATTCACTGTTTTCGTTAAAGCACACTTCAGGTTATCCATACTTCAAACTGAAATAACTGTAAGGCCTTTGTAATAGTCATCATTACAGCATAACAGGTAAAGGATGCTGTTTACTTTCATGATTGTTTCGCTGACTTCATTGTACTCTCTATTTTTCTTTTCCCATTACATCTCCTTTTAAAATAGCTATACATAGTATAATAGTAAACAGTTTATACAGACCTGTTACTGCTGTGAAGATCAAAAGTATTGTGTTCGGGCTGAAGCTGCTTCTCTGTGAAGAGAAACCTCTTAAGTAATATGGATTCAGCTTTATTAGATAATGTATGCCAAAGCTTGATTAGGGTAAAAACTAGTAGAAAGAAGAGACCTTCAAACCAAACAAAAAATTTGCTCATTACAGTTAAAATAAGATTTTTGTACCACTTGCAAGAAGAATGTCTGTCTTGGTATCATGATCTTTTTTTTTTTTTTTTTTTATGTTTGCTCTTAGCTTCTCAGAGTCCAGCCTTGAAATCCGTATCTCTACCTTCTTCGGAAACCAGAGAGATGGAGATGGGTAATCAGCAGATTAGTTCCGTGACTTTTTTTCAATTTTCTTAGCATCACTTAGATCTGCAAATGGTAATTTTGAGATCTGCTTTAGAATCTTGACTACCAACGCTCACAGAGAGCTGCTTATTCACCATTCTTGTGTCTGTATAACCAGCTGAAAAACATATTTGTTACTGGTTTAAAAACTGCTTAAAGACAGTGTTGTCATATCTCACTGTTAGCTTATTTCTTTTTGTATAGCTGCAACTGATCACAGAAAATTTAATAAGATAAAATTCCTTGCTGATAAGAATTCTTTCAGGCATGTGGAAGTCAAATTTCAGGGCCCGAAGTCTGTACTGCAGGCCGTCATGTCTTCTTGTCATGACTCAATTGTCTTGTGTCTCAGGCCATCTGCCATCTTGCTTAGCTTTGCGTTAGCATCATCTGAAGTTGGACAGCCTTCACTAAGCTGCTTGATGTTAATCCATTAAATCACAGGTCTCAGCATTTTAAGCTCAGATTCTTTTTTCAGCCTTTGAGGAAACACAGCCTATTTCTTCAGGATCCAGAACATCTTGTACCACAGAAGTGCAACCAACCAGATCTGGTAACAATTTCTCATAAGATTAATCCTCTTGACAGATAGGAATTTTCAGACACAGTGCCTCTCATTAAACAGTTCGTTCAGTTTGACAGTTTGTTCAGTAAATGAAGAGTAATTGCAGGTATGAAAGTGCTGTATCATATAGCAGGGGTTTTTATAACATTTTATATGACATACTGAACTAGTAGTTTGGAGGGTTTTACATGTAGTTTGGCTACAGCCTGTAATTCTTAGCTTTAAAATTCAATTGAACTTACAGTAAATACTAAATTTAAATAGGCCTGTCCGCACCTGAGTTTCGTAAGTGTAATATCCTGATTTGCTGAAATACCCGGTCCTAAGAAATGAATGGAAACTGCAGACATTCCAACATCTTTTAAAAATGTAGCTCTGTGTTTAGCCTTCTTATGTAAGCATAGGCACAATTGTAAGTTCCCAGATTTCAAAACTAGCACTATGAAAACATGTCATTGAAGATTCGGACACTGACTACTTGGTCCTTTGATAATTTCTGTGACGGGTTTCTTTTGTTTTATAGATGAGTTTGTAATAGCTAGTTATTTACTTGGGGCCACTGACAGTTATCCAAAAAAGGAAAAAAACCAAAGTAAGATGAGAGCCAGTTGGAAAGATTTCACGTCATTAGCATGCCAATAGTGTGATGCCTGATGAATATGTTTTTGGAAGAAATTAATTTTTGAAGGAAATCCATTAATAAAGGAGAGATTGACTGCAACTATCAACCATTCTCATGTTTGACAACAGATGTTTTGTGTGTTTCATTTGATGCAGTTCCTGCTTTGTCATCTTTTTCCAGTTTCAGCACCAATATGTCCTCCTTCTTGATTCTTGGAATTCTAGAAAAAATTCCATGCAGTCCCAGTTTGCTAATATTTATTTGTAATTTGTTGTTTTTGGAGCAGCTTTATATTTTTCTTTTTAACTCTATAGTTCAGCTTCTTTTTGTGTAATTCTGCTGACAGTTTTGGTAATTTGTTGCCTTGTGTATCTGTGCATTTATGTATGTTTTCGGAATTTTTTTCAAGTCATACTTGCTTGGTTATTGTACATTTCAGAGTCTTATTTTTCTGCAGAACACAATGTGCTAAATATTACCTAGAAGTTTCTTCAGCTCGTAAAAGAATATGGTGCTGTTGGATGATAGTTCCTCCACTTCAACAATACAGCATGGTTTTTGTTTTTGTTTTCCAGCTTCACATGACTTTCTTCATGTTACTTCTACTCCCCAGACTTTTACAGCTTCAGACATACCAGGCACTGGTAAATTATAGTGCTATTATTTCAGAAACATACCCTTCTGTTTGGTTGGTTGGTGCTACTTCCATGTTGATGATTTCAGACAGTTATTCCTTATTGCTTGCAATGTGTGTTGCCCTATGTATTAGTTTTTCAAGTCCTGTAACAGCATCCTCACAGTACAGGTTTAAAGCAAGACTGCTTAAATAATATAGTATTGATAAAATGGGTGTGTCAGGAAAAGATTTAAGATTTGCAAGGCTTAAGACTGTTACAGTTTTTTACTGATGAAATTGTTTTCATTCTCTTTCTTTCTGTCTGTTTTTCAATGCCCATATACATTTTTGCTGTGATTTTTCTGATGTATTGAAATAAGAAAGTAAACACATCTCAGTCCAGACCTTTTCTTACTAAGGTTTACTTTGGATTACAGCTTTGGAGATAGGTAATTGTTTTTTCTGTAACCTTGTGAGGATGCTTAATTTTTTTAAGCTTGAATATGAACAAGTATGTGCAGAAGAGGTGAGGGTAATGAGGAAGGGGTAGGAGGTGGTGAAGGGGGAAGGAAAGCAGTTCCTTGCCCAAAACTTTACTCTGAGTAATGCAACTGTAGTTTATTAAGTTCTCTGCTGTATAACATACTGGTTCTTGGCATTGCGGTGCAGTTTTCAAGAGTTCAATTTTTCTGCACTGCATCTTACTCCCAGGCAATGATTTTTAAATCAACTTAGTTCATTTTGTTACATGGGATGCCTGGGACTGAAATTGAGAGTTGAGTTAATGAAGTGGTACCAAGAGACTTTAATCTCCCCAAATCACACTTTTTTTCTAAGTTTTCTGAAGAATTCTTAACTTCCTGAAAAGATGTGTTTTAAGTGGTACAGTAACTTGTACAGCTGTTTTGCAGGTACTGTTTAAGTACATGTAAAGTACTTTGCAGGTACATGTTTAAGTACGTTGTTTATCAAACTTTTTGCGAGCATTTGCACACATACAAAAACTAGAATATTATCTTCAGCTAAGTAGTTAGTGAAGATATTGAAAATACTTAGAAAAAGAAGGTTCATTTCAAAAATAAATAAACAGTAATTTTTAAAATACTCTGCAGAGCAGTCAATGGTAAAATTTCTCATCTTCCTTCTGAGTTTATTTACATGAAGTTATTTCTCAGGTGCATTTACTTACCCCCTTTGACACCCTGCAGCTAGAGATATACTGAGTTGGAAATATCCATGCCCAAAATTACTACAGAACCTCACTTACTAGAAACAGCACTGGATAAAATTGATAAGATGACTTTATTTAGTTGTAATTTTTCTTTTTTCATTTTTATCCTTGCTGCTGTTTTTGGAAGGTTTGTGTTGCTTTAGTTATCACCATCCAACTAATTCATAGAATCATAGAATAGTTAGGGTTGGAAAGGACCTTAAAATCATGTATTTCCAACCCCCTGCCATGGGCAAGGACACCTCACACTAAACCATGTCACCCAAGGCTCTGTCCAACCTGGACTTGAACACCGCCAGGGATGGAGCATTCACAACTTCCCTGGGCAACCCATTC
>JANHGB010022998.1:0-20217 GCA_026283785.1 Coracopsis vasa
GCTATTTTATTTTTTGCTGGTTTTTCTCATTAATTTTTTATTGGGCCATCCTTCCTTTAAAAAAAAAAAAAAAAAAAAAAAAGAAAAGGAAATGCAAGAGGAAAAAATACTTTCAGCTGAAAACGAGTAAGAATAAATCATGGCGTCCTACCTTAATAATACTGTTAAAACAGTTGCTTTCCAGTGAAACAGACTGAAACCTAGGAGGAGTAACTGATTGCTTTAAATGCTACAATTTGTCTAGCATTTTGACTGTGCAGGAGTTTTTTCTTCTTGTCAGCACAGGGAAATAAGAGTCGGTAAATCTGGTTTCTAATTGCTGCCACTCTGCCCAACATGCTATTTCCATGCAGGGGAATGCATTTTTCATGCCTATGCCTTATTTCATCATAATGAAAATACATGAGAGGCAAAATGTGTCCTTGCCTAAGATATGTACTCCATGTATGAGTAAATGTGGCAACACAGGCTATTTATTTTGATCGCTGTTTTGTGTAATATGCAGTAACCACATGCAAATACCACATACAACAGAGGAAAATGCTAAAAGCCAATTCTTACTAGTTACTAAATGAGATTCTTGTTGGTGAATGATTACAAATAAAGCTACCCTGCATTGTCCTGAAGAGACTCAGATTTGGAAAAGGCATGTTATCTGTATTAGTGGGCAGAGCAACCACTGAATCAGTGTTTTGGTTTAAGAAAAGGTTGCCAAACATTGAAGGGAGGGGAAGCTGCATTGCTTTTTAGTATTGGTGGCAGAGAAGCAGAATAGGGTAACAGAGGAAAGGAGTAACATTCTGAAGGTGGATTTTTTGTTTTCCTTTTTAATGTTACATAAAAAAGTACACGTTTATCAGAAATTCAAGCAATTTAGTTGAGTGTTACTCTTTGGACAGTCGTAACACTAACAGGATGGAAGCAGCATAAGCAGTAGCTACAATTATAGCTGCAGTTACTAAGAGAAATCCATGTTCTGTTACTTGAATGCAGCATTCACTGTCTGCCTGAAAGGCAGCAGTATCTTAAAGAGGCAAGGGAGGAATGTTGTCCTCTTTATTTTATTGTCCATATGCGTTTTTTTAGAGCTTGTGTGCATGATTCATTGAAGAGGTCAAATTCAGTCCTTCCGTTACACCCAAAGCAGTTTAAAGTCTTTTAAAAAGAGAGTAAGTATGCATTAAAAATGTATATATGTAAAAAATTAAAGCACTGGTATGAGAGCAAAATGAAACTGCTGAGTTTGTATTCCGTGTAGCCCACTAAAACTTATAGGTCATGTACAAATTATTCAAAGGGTAATTTCCCTTACATTTGTCATTACGTCTCGTAATACTGTGAGCTCTTATTTGCTTCCTTTCAGTGATGTGCCAACAAACAGATTACTTTTCTTTGCAGATATGATTGAATTTTATTCATTAGAGAGATTACAATGCAGGACTAGTTGTCCCTTTAAAGCACTGGCATTTAAGCTGTTTATAAGAAATGTGTTTATGCTTTGGATAGAGATCACTTGGTGCCAGTGTTAGTCAAATTAGGGCTGAAGTCATGGAAATTTTGACTTTTCACTCACTTCATGAATCCTGGCAATTTAGTATGTATGGTGGGCACCTCACTGCAGTTTCCAAATGTAAGCAGATGGTATGCTCAGGAACACCAGGACATAAAAAGATATTATTAATACTGGTTTTGTCTCCTGTATCTTATAAATGAAGGAGGCAGGTGTATGGCAGATATAAAATGGCGTATTCCCATCAAGTAAAGTTACACCAAGAGAGGCAGAATGGGAATCTGTTCTCCTGGCCACTACTTTTTAAGAAAATGCTGGAAACAGCTTCTGTAGTTGTCTCTGTATGTGTGTTTCTTCTGTTCTCTTATACTATCTCTGTAGCAAAAGGTGTTCTCCAGTGATTCTTTGGTTTATTTCCAGGTGACCAAACACTTTTCAGCAGGTATCACCCTCTTCCCTTTCTCCAAATGCTTGTTCTTTCCATTTTTCCCATTTTCCAATTTTGACTACAAGTATTACTTCTCCCATCCCTGCATCTCCAGTTATAGCAGTGGGATAGGATGTCTTTACTCCTCTCCTTTCCTGCCGTTCACCCCTCGGGATTCACGCATCCTGAGGAACTGCTTGAACTCAGGGTCTAGTTACATGTTCATCCACATGATGCAAAAAGTCCAACAGAATAGTATGGCTCTGTGAGTTGACGAGTGTTAGTTACATTTCTATAGTGCAGAGTGAGGAAAGAAGTTGGTGCAGCTTGTGCTAGGATTTGCTGTGTGACTAGATGGATGCTTTGGAAATCCTGCTGTTCGGTCCTGCAGTGTATTTCTCTCTGGACTTCCCAGTGGGTAGCATTGCACCAGATTGGATTAGCTGTTCCCATTCAAAATGTGAAATTTGTGTTGCTTAATTTTCAATAAGGATGTAATGTGATAGTAAAATTGTTCTGTAAAGGGTCATACACTGTTTTACTGTCAGTTTGTGAGGCTGAGACAGAAGGAAATGATCAAAAACACTCAATGCTCATTATTTATTAATTGAGTTCTGGCAGAGCCTTGCTGCATTCTGGCTTTTTTGTTTGTTTCTTTGTTTACAAACAAAAAAGAAAGCACAGTTCACAAAAAAAGAAAAGGGAAATTTGTGAAGAAAGATTTCTGACAAGGAAGAGGTGGCATTTGGAAGTGTTTGAGGGGAGGTGCCTTGGAATACAGAGAGGGCAACTGGGCTTCGCAGTGTCACCCTCTCTCAGTGTTGCTCCTGAAAGAGAAGAATACTTCAGAGAGCAGCAGACCATGAACCTTAGATACAGGCATGGTGGGTTACCAGAAAATATTTATCCTGTAAATTCTGTGGTGGGGATATTTTAAGTGCTTGTTCTTTGCTGTTCCTATGGGTTTACTTTTTCAAAAAAGCTGTAAGTGCTTCTTCTCTTCTTTTGTATCCCTTCCTTGTTTCTCTACATATTCAGGTAAAGAATAGTACACTGAAATAATTTAATCTTTCTTTACTAACTGTGGTTTCTTGATCTAAAAAGTCCCAAAGCTGCTCAGAGCTCAGTCTTTTGTTCTGCAGTGAGTCCTGTGAGGACAGACCCTTTCATAGATGCTGTGACCTGTATTGGAGCTCTCTCGAAGCCTGAGTTGTGAAGTTTACGCTGATGAAAGGTCTGAAGACTTTAGCTGCTGATTTTTTCCCCCCCTCCCCTGGGATTTAAATTCAAGCAAATATAGGTGGGTTTTTTTTCCCAAGGAATAGCTAAAAACACATCTCTGATCAGCACAACCCTTTTGCCAAATTTTCAGGCTTGCTCCAGAGTCTGAAGCCATTTTAATTTTTCAAAAAATTATTAACAGCAGCAGCAGCAGAAGTAAATTTAACACAGTCAAAGCTGCATATTTTATTTGCTTATTTTCTTTCTCTGAGATGGCTGATTTTTTTTTGCTGAAACTTTCTCACAGAAGATCAGTCTGAGGCAGATGTTGGCATGGAAGATTCTAATTAAAATATTTGCCAGAGTTATAAAGAGCTAAGCCCAGGGCTTTTGAGGAAGAGTGTCGAATAGTCTTAAGTGTCGTGGTTGCTATGATAATTATTTTGTTTGGGCTGCTGTTCTAAAGGTGTTATCTTCAGGTAGAAGCATCTTCAGTGCCATAGACCCTGTCCTCAAGACAACCATTTCTCTGCCTTTCACTTTCCTCTACTGCTGTTCTGTGGAGTGGTAAAAAAAAAATGATCAAGGACATCATTCTTTTCAGGTCACTTAAATCCACGTTGTTTCAGCTCTCCTTTCCCTGTCTGCTTCTTCAACTTCGCAAATATTTCTTTCCTCCCTTTGGATTAGAGGTGGAACCTAAAAGGCAAAACTTGCAGTGAGGCCATTTGGACTTTGTCATGCTGAAACAGGTTGCTTCATCCCTGGCAGAGTTCAAGGAAAGGCTGTGCAGAGCCTTGGGTTACATGGTCTAGTGTGAGGTGCCCCTGGCCATGGCAGGGGCTTGGAAGTAGATGATCTTAAGGTCCTTTCCAACCCAAACTATTTTATGATGCTGTGCTCTGGCCCTGTCCTCATCAGTTGAGCCCCAGGGTTTCTTCAGCATAG
Organism: Coracopsis vasa; assembly: GCA_026283785.1. NCBI lineage: Eukaryota > Metazoa > Chordata > Aves > Psittaciformes > Psittacidae > Coracopsis > Coracopsis vasa. The sequence continues at coordinate 4,107 of JANHGB010022998.1, forward strand.
TCCTTTCTCAAAAAATCCAGGAAGTTCTTGTCATCTGGTGAAACTCCTGCTGCTTTGCTCTGCTTTTACCCCATCAGTGCTTTTTGGAAGTAGCAATACCCAACAGTGGTCTGTTTGCAGTTGCTCTTGCTCAGCTACGTGGCTGTGGTGGCTCTTCTTGGACCATGTCAAAACCACTGAGCCTCCTGTTTTCCAGGTTGTGGGTCAAGGTCCTGCTGTCTCCAGGCTGGTTCCTACTTCTGGATAAAACCGATGTGCTTAGCTCTCATCACTGGATTTCTATGGGGAGGCAGCTCTGGCATGGGTGTAAGGAAGAAAGGCAGTACATTCCAGCCAGGCCTTGTGGTTGGGGAACCAGGAGCTGGGAGGTGCCACAGGGTGCACCCATGTTTGGACACCACCTTGTTGATTTTGGCAGCATAACCAGTTGGGATGCAGAAAATGTTTGCTCATCTGGGTCTCCTGAAGAGAGCAAGCAGGGCTTCAGTTTCAGGCTCTGGCTTGCAGCATGTCTAGGAAATTGATCAGGGCAAGGCTATCAAAACTACGTGCAGACATGCAAGATCCCAGCTTTCCCTGGCTGTGAGCTGACTCCCTGAAGCACTGCTGAAAATCCCCCTTGTTGTTCCTCTCTGCTCAAATCTTCTCCAGTTGAAGCTGGGTGTAATATTTGTATACCTTGCTGGTTGTTCAGGCTAAATTAATATTTGTAGAACGCACTGTGGTCTCTGTACTGAAAGGACTACATGGAACTGCCACTGCTTCTAGGCAGTTACATCCTATTCTTGAGTGTTGTACATTTACTTAACCAGGACATTTTTTCCATTTATTTGGAAAAACCCTGTTGGTCCCCCCGTATATGTGTGAATGCATTTTTTTGCATAGGTGCTATGTCTATAGTAAAGCAGAAAATCTCTTCAGTTGAAGTAGTCCTGTTTCAAAGGTTGGTGTTTGTGTTTGTTTGCCATTTGTTATTCTGGTTGTCATTGCATTGCATGCTGGGGAGGGTGAATATACGTAGTTTTCTTAGGGTCTTTCCCTGCTTATAGAAACCTTCAAGTGCATGCATAAATCTCCTAGCAATGCTTTTTCTTAAGCTGAGAACATAAATAGAGCAGATAATTGTCTGGTAAAGCTGATTGGTATTCCTTAAATCTTGATCTCATCCCTTGCTTATTCACACATCATCTGTACAGAAGATACTTCTGAACTCTGTTTCACAGACAGAGTGACAGTTCACATACACGGGAACAGTCCAGCGAGATGTTAAAAAATAATGATTTTATAAATCTTTGAAAAACTAAATTAGGATATTAAATGAAATCTGGGAGGGGGGGAATAAATCTGCAAAAATAATTAATTCAAGCTAGTTAACATTTTTCTGGTCATAGATTATCAAAATTCTCCTGAAGCACGTGAACAAGGGTGATTTCTCTAAAGGTCCAGGTCACAGAGCATCTGCTGGAGGTGACAGCATGAGATAAAATAGAACCAGACGCGGCATCGGTTCCATTGCATGGTTAGCATCGCGGCCCACGAGAGCAGAGCAGCACGGTCTCCTGCAGGAAAACCTGGCGCTTGTAGCTCTTAGCAGCCAGGGTTCTGCTTGTTGAGTCACGCTGCCGTAAATCCTGAGCAGCTCCATTGAAACAGAGGGAATTACTCCAGATTTATGCTAGTTTGATGAAAAGAGGCTTTCTGCTGAATGGATCTGGACAGCCACTCGCCAGGTGGAAGGGAAAGAAGTGACTCAGCATTCAGCACTTGTTGCTGATCGCTGGCTTTTGCCAAGTGCAGAGTCACAGATTTCCCTTTTCGTTTTTTTCTTCTCCTTCTTCTTCTCCCTGCCCCCCTCCTTTTTTCCCTGGGTGAGTGGCTGCTTTGTGCACCCTGCGGAAAAGAGGATTTAATTTCTGATGCAGGAGGGATGCAGAGAGGAACAGACCAGCCTGAGTCCTTGCTGTTAGCAAGGAAATTGTGGAGGGGCAGACGACCCTTGGTAGGACCAATCAGTGCTTTGTTTCAGAGGTTTCAATATTGACTGCTGCTTCTTGCCCACAGGAGGTGAACATTTGTAAGAAGGATTTAGCTAAGTAGCTGGCCTCGTATTTCTGTCTGCACGGTAATACCCCAGCTAAGGCCAGTGACAGCAGAGCTTCCTGTGAGTGCACACAAGGGAGCAAAGTGTGTAGCAGAGCAGGGTGAGATGCAGCTGGGTGCCGCCTGAGCAGCTTCTTGCTTCCCTCCAAAATTTGCTGCCACCCTTCTCTGCCTCCGCAGCAAGCTCACCTTCTCTGAGCTAGCAGCAGTGGCCATTACCTGCACCCAAAAAAAAGCAAACGAAGCGGGCAGAAAAACCCCGTCGCTAGGTTCTAGGGCCATTTGCCGGTTGAGTAGATACTGAGGTTTATTTTGGACTACCCGTCAAGGGGACTCCAAGTTTAGAAATGGTGTTAAGTTATTGCAATGAAAAGTGGGATTTAAAAACTCTAAATGGGGAAGACAATAGCTTACTGTAGATCTTTGAAAAACATGGGCTGATGAACTGAAGCTCCCTGAATGTTTCAGCCCATCTGTCTTGTTAGTTTCTGTGTCTTAATCACGGATTTCATGAAGTGTCTAATTTTCCTTTTTTAGCTTTCTGTCTTCCTCTTGTACAAAAGTTAAGGCAGGGAAATCATCTGAGCTGGATTTACTTTTGCATCCAAGAGAAAAGCAGGCTATAAAAAGAATTGAGTGGTGTGTGTGTGCTGGGAAACCAAGTTTGTCTGCTTTGGGTTTGGGGGGCAAGATTTTCCCACCCTCACTTCCGATGCTGTGGTGGTTATCAGGAGAGGTGGGGAGCGCAAGTATAGGTTCATACCTGGTAACTGACAGTACTTTTAATTGTCTGGCTCTGATGTGTGGCTGTCTAAACAGCATGGACTGGCTCTACTGAAGTCACCAGCAAAATTCCCTTGCTGTCGCTTCCACTGCTGCCACTGTGCCTGGCAGCTGTTGAGATGTATTGGCAAGTCCCTGCTCTCTCTTGCACCTCAGGAAGTCTGCAGTGACTCTTTTGAACTGCAGAATTACTACCTATTCATATCTGTGAGGGGAAAAGCACAAATCAACCAACAGAAACGTTCCCCCCAAAGTCAGAGCATTTTTAATGACCCCTCAGGGGGATGTGCATTTCCAGGTTCTTCTGTGTGAATCCATCATGTGGAGCCCACTCAGTTACTAGCAACAGTGGATTTTTTTGCCACCCCCCGCCAGCACAGATAAGGCCATGTATATTTGCAGTGTGTACTATGCAGAAGACACTGATTGACATTAATTAGGAGTGGGTGGTGTGAAAGTGTAAAAATAAAATTCCTTTCTGTCAGGTTTACTATTAGAAGTGAAGTACACGGGTGTGACACTGAGTGCGTGTGAGTGTGCACGTGTGTGTGGAGTGGAGGGTGTCTATTCAGCATTTAGAACAATAGTGGGAGTGAAGCACTGCAGACTTAAATGTCTATAAAAGTCTAGGATTGCAACCCTTTTCTTGCGAGCTGCTCACTGAAACGTGCTTCAAATTGTTTCTTTTCAGTTCCGAGTTCAAAATGCAATGCTAAAAAACATAGAGTGCCGCAGGTTGCAGCTTGTGTCGGTTTAACTGCCCCTGCCTGCTTCGTGCTGTTACAGTGACCGTTTTGAGAAGTGATCAGGAGGGACAATGTTTTCAGTCAGTTTTAGCAGGAGCAGCATTCTGAAATTAAATGGATCACCATTTAGCAAGCTGGTATTGCTTTGGTTGATGATATTAATTCCTTTTCTGTGTGAATCCTGAGAATAAGAAGCAATAAATGAATTCCACTGTGTTAATGATTTGTGAAGTGTGTTGTCAGATGTGGCTGGCCTTCTCTTATGAAATAAATGGACAATCATCTGTGCCACTTTAAAAGCATATTCTTTGGATCTTAACTGCATTATGGTATCTGAGCTCTAGGACTATTGCTTATGAAATTTCTTCAGTATCTGTTTTATGTACATGATACTGCCAGAGGGTTATCTATGAAGCTTTGTAATAGCTGTCTGTCTATCTGCTCTACCTGACTGTTTACATTTGTTCTTTATACAAGAAAGTACTTCTTCTCAGCCTAATTCACTGGTCCCTGAACTGAGTGACACTGACTGAAGACGTCTTCCCTTTCTTGAGGCCTTTCCATGCCAAACTGCAAGTTTGTGTTTGATTTTCGCTGATTATAGCTAAAGGACAAATTTCCTTTAACACTTCTGAAATTATATGTTCCCTAATTTGTTCTTATTTTAAATGAGCTCTTGTTAAGTGAACCCCTTATTGCCCAGTGGTTTGATGGAAATGAGTTGCTAGTCTCTTCATTTCCTAGCAGAATCTCTTTCTGTTGACAAACTGAACATTTGCTGGTGTAGAGGGTGGGAGTGACACCTCAGCTCTCCTCTCCAAGCCTGCAAGGTGCTGGTAGTACATGCTACAGGCACTGTGAGCTGTGGCTGCTCGTGCTGTGCCTGTGATCGAGATACAGAACTGTTACTTAGGCCTTCTGGTTAAGTAACATTTTCTAGTACATTATTTAAAGTAGATTTAGTGTATTGGATTTTAAGTTAGGGGATAATCCTCGTTCTAGAAGGAAAATGCCAAAGCTGACACACTGGTTTGCACTGGATTCACTAACATTGATGGTGTTGCTTTAGCATTGTAGTATGTCAGAACTGGCTCAAAAAAACTCCAAACAAACAAAAACCCAACCCAGTCCTCCAAAAAGTCCTGTCTTGCTGATGCTCATCCTTCCCTTTACAGGCTGATATTTTGGATGATGTGTCATGTGTTGCTGAGAAGGAACACGTGTCTTCAGCTATGAGAGGTTGCTGACCATGGGAAGATGGAGCTAAGGGTAGTGCTGGCAGCTATTTTCCAGCCAGCTCTGGTGTCAAGTGTATGAAGTACATGTGATAAAGCACTCCCTATACTGCATCATGGAGACAGGAATTCAGATGTTTCTCCAAATGTGTACTAAAGGCCCCTCTTAATTAGCGTAACTGCATGTGGTTTGTGATGGGGTGTGTAGGCTTGTAGGCAAGATGCTCGCTATTCTGTCCTTGGGTGAGCCATTGGCACGCCTGGTCTGCAACAGCTTCATTGATGTGGATGGGGGAAATGTTTGAATTAACTGCAAAAGTGTAAAAAACAATTCACAGGTATGCAAACACTGAGGTTTCCCCTGCATAGGGCAAGACACAGTTAATTCAGTTAAGGAAAACACAAGGAAGTTGATTTCTGGGTTTTGGTTTTGTTGTATTTGTTAGTATACCTGTTTGCTTGTGTTTGAAAGGGTTAAGCACAGATGGGTTCATGGTTGAAGCTGCAGTGATGTGCACAGAATGCATGGCACATCTGGTGTCAAAGAAGTTACTTACAATCACATATGTGTAGATAAAAGTATACTGAGTTTTAAGCAGTGGGTTTTTTTTTTGGCTGTAATTGCAATGGTACTAACAGTTAATCACAATTGAGTTTCATGACTGTGTTTTCTTGCTGTAAACCTCAAGTCAGTGAATTGAGCAAAGACAACGTGAACTGTGAAGAGAAAAGAAAGAATAAAAAAAGGGGTGTGGGGGATAGTGGTGTCTTGGATTAGACTCAGGAGGTAACTCAGCAGCACGCAGCCATTTGCTCACCTCTCCCCTTCCCCCTTCTGGACAGGATGGGGAGGAGAATCGAAAGAATGCAAATCCTATGAGTTGATATAAGAACAGTCCAATAACTAAAATAAAGTAAAATATACTGATAATAGAAAGAATACCAATAATGATAATAACAACAATAATAACAGGAAACAACAAGAGAAGAAATGAAAGCTCGGAAAACACAAGGGATGCACAATACAGTTGCTCACCATCCGCCAGCCAATACCTAGCCTGATCCGAGCAGTGGTTTGCCCTTCTGGGTAACTTCCCTCAGTTTCTATACTGGGCATAATGTGCTGTCGTATGAAATACCCCTTTGGCTACTTTGGGTCAGGTGTCCTGTCTCTGCTTCTTCCTGGCTTCTTGTGACCATCCTCACTGGCAAAGCATTAGAGACTGAAAAGTCCTTGATCAGGGTAAGCATTACTTTGCAACAACTAAAAAATTGGTGTGTTATCAGCGTTGTTCTCAAGCCAAAACACAGCACTGCACCAGCTACTGGGAAGAAAAATACAGAATTTGTCCTGGTTACAGCTGAAACCAGGACAAATTAAAAGACCATGTTTGAAGTCATCCTCAGACTGTTTCTGTGTGTAAGCCCTGTCAAGTAGTGTTCTTGGGAGAGTTATTCAGGACTTAAAATGTTCGATGCATATTCAGTGTCTTCTAGAATGAGATCTCTAGTGACTGAAGAATCTTGTGACCTTTGGGATTGTATTTCTGTAGCTATGGATAATGCTCCTTCTTGGTGACTTTAACCACTGGAGTCAAACCTGCCAGTATAGTGCAGGGTTTTCCCACCGGTAATATATAACATGCAAAACCCAGGTCTTGATCTTCATACACATGAAGGCCACTTTATGCTCTTGGGGCAAGTAAAAAGGTCTTGAACCAGGTATAAATGGTCTTATTAATGTAGCCTTCTTGCCGTTTTCACACTGATTAATATATTAGGCTGTCTAAACATAAAATACACAAGTAAGATGTGGGTGGGAAAACACTGTGTAGGTACATATCCTACAATGATTGGGTAGCTATTTGTAAGCTTGATTTAATTAGTTGGGCTGACATATGCAATCCGTTCAGCTTTGTGGGGGCCGGACAGTTTGTGGGCAAGCAGGAGGGAAATCCTTCAAGGGATGTGTCACTGTAGAACATTCTCATACTAAAATTTGTGGGGGAAAAAGGAAAGTACAATTAGAAAATGTGCTCGTGATCATCCATGCCATGAACATCTTTTAAAACCAGAGTCTGTTTCATATGGTTCTTCAGTTGTCACTGTGCTTTTCGGTTCCCTGTTATAAAACAGAGCATTAAATTATTTTTAACACAATGTATAGAGACAGGGCTTGAAATAGTTTTTAATCAGCTGGACCAAGTCATGGCTGCATTGGTAGATGCTTTCCTGTCAGTGTTTGTAGAAGAAAATAGTGTTTGCACAGTTCAAATGCTTTTCATGTCAGCTCTGATCACATTTGTTTGCAGCCTAAGAAAGCAGAACATCAGTTTTCATCTCAAAACTATTTTAACAAAACTTTTAAAATAATCATTGAATGTATTTCAGAAACATGGTAGTACTGAAAATGTTACCATAACTATAGCTATAAAGTTAGAACAGAGCTGCTGTTATTTTTGAAGTATGTCTAAACCAGTGATTTTTCAAGTGGAAAGGTTGGCAGAATTTCATTGTCATGTTAAATTCGAAGTTACTCGCTTCCTTCTTCCATTCCCTCCAGTTACAGTTATCTATTCAGTAAAGAGCAGAATACAGCAATGCAGGATTTGCTTTACAGGGACCACATAGGGAATCTGCATGCAGCAAGTCAATGAGTACGTGAGCATCTTGGGTCTCCTTGTGTCTGTCTCCATGGTGCTCTCCTCGGATGAGGAAGCTGTAGTGCCTCCACTGCTCGGATGGCCAAATCAAGCTTGGATGTAGGCTTGTACAGTGGCCCGAAGAGCAGCATGTCAGGGAGTTGAGTTGGTGTCTCCCAAGTCCCGCCCTGGGGCTCTCAGCCCGGCATCATTCTTTCTCTGTTCTGCAGTTTAATGACCCAGGATGGGTTTAATACTGAGTGATGGTCGTAAATGTGCTGTTTAGTGCCATTGACTTGCATCTGTAAAATTCCTTTTGTTGTGAGAGGATGCTGTGGGGCTGCTGACACAACTTGTCTGGGAAGCTTTCTTTGCTGAAGAGTGTTAAAGTGGCAATAATGTTTCCCCTTTGCTGGGTGTTTTTTTGCTGTGAGCATCAGTGATGCTTTGGTGGGTGTGTTGCTTTATTCAGAGCTGTGCTATCCATTTTTCACTTGCACTTAAATAGTAAACCAATGTTTTGTAACACCAGCATTTTCAAATCCTGTGATCACTGAAGTTGCCAAATGATTATTTATTGGGAGTAGAGCTTCTTCATTGTATACTCTTCGTGCTAAATCAGAAGGAATAGTGCTTCAGGAATTTTTTTTAATAGAAAAAAATGATAATAACTTGATATTCCATGGCTCACATAAATTGTTGAAAGTCAAAAGACCGTTTGCTTCGAGGCTGTGCATAATGATCTCATTTGTTATTATGTGGTCTGCGCAGGCTACTCTCAAGGCGTGTAGGATTTCCTCCTCTCTAATGTTTCTGCATCACTGTAATAGATCTGAATACTACATAGATACTTGGCCATCTGGTTCTCTTAATTCCGCTGAATTTACCAGAAGAAAAAGTAATGTATTATGCCTTTCTAAATATAGTTCTTTTTCCATGATTGAAAATTGAATCACTTATTTGGTGGAAGACTGATATTCTGTAGTTCTCCTTTGTTGCAATTTGCATATTCGTAGGAAAAGTAAACTCGAGTATTGTGGGATTATTTTTTTTTATTTATTTTTTTGTATTATTTTGGGATCCAAATGTTCTCCAGCTCTACAAACCAAGGAAAGGTATTAGCAGCCTCTTTTCTTCTCCAGATTCTAGTAAAACCAAAGATCTTAAAATGCCTTAGAAGGAAAGGAAAGGCAGTGTAAAAAGAAAGCTAGCCTGCTGGGAGGAATAATTTAAAACAGAAATTTGAGGCACTTCCGTGGTAAATCCCAAACCTAATAAAACTCTTTGTGATTGGGGTTTCATCTTGAAATTGGGTTTCTCGTTTGGAGCCTTCTACTGGCACAATGTTTTGTGAGAGGGTTCAGCGTGTGTTTCAGTGTTAGTATGAGTGGTTTCAGTTGCTGCATCAGAGTTGCAGGAGGCATGCTTGAAGTGGTTCAGAACTCACTGTGTAGATGTACCACGATTTCAGTGAGTGAATATGAACACAACGACCTCCTCAGTGCCACTAGGAAAACGAGTGCTGTTCCTAACAGTGAGAAGAAGAGGGACCAGCACTTGATGTGATGACAGTTTCTGTTTACCAGCCAAGTAAATGTGTCAGGAGGTCACCGATGAGTATCTATGGCAACCGGGGGACTGAGGATGGCTCTGCTGGGCCAGTGTTGCTTGTTGGGCAGGACCCCAGGCAATGAACTGTGATATGACCTGATTAGGACTAAGCTGCTAACTGAAATTGATAGTATTTATCAGCCACAGTCTTTAAAAATCAGTGAAAAGCAGGAAAAAAAAGGACCAGGGAGGTTTGTCTGATATCTTTCCAATTAAAAAACCCCAGAAAAGCAGTTCAGTACACGTTAAAGTGTGGTAAGCCTGATCTCTGGAGAGAAGAAAGATAGAAAGATATTTCTCATTTCTGCTAGGAATGGTTTTACTCTGTGTTGTCTTAATTTTTCTTTAAATGTATTTTCTTAAAGAAGTCAGGCTTGTCACTTGCCATTGGGCCAGCCATAAATTTTATAAAGTGACATTTCTTTTGCAGACATTAAAAAGGAAAAAAAAAAAAAAAAAGAAAAAAAATGAAAAAGCACCAAGTCTTTCAAACCTTTGATGAAAAAGCCAGAGGCTTCAATACTGTTGAAATCCAGTCTGCGGGGTGGGTTAACTGAATTCCCAGTGTAACACTATTAAAGCAACTGTCGTAGATAATAAATGGTGATAAGTTGTATGACTCACTTGAGGGGTCGTTATTTTTGTTTGGCCTGAAAGCCGATGCTGTTTGCTGGGCTGTAGCAAGGAAGATGTCAGCCTATGCCACATGTGCCATCTAAGTGGCATAGCAGAAGAGTGAGGGCAAGTTTCCTTGGTGACCATTCTTGGGTACAGGCTGGGGAGAGAACATGAATTGCCAACTGTTTCTTTGGCCTGTAACACACAGTATTAAAATCTACTATGAAAGTGTACTGCATGTTACTTTCCCTTCACCACCCTCCATTTTGTACTGCAATGTGGAAGCCCAACAAGTAGTACTGCAGTACGTACATCAGGGGTCAAAGAGTTACAGCTTTACACTGTGTTATTGATGGGATTAATAATCTCCTGGACACATCACGGTTTGCTTTATATTAATGGACACACACATAAGTAACATGGTAAAAGTAGTTGCACATAAATACTATGATAAAAATCTGTAGTTTGTCTGGGTGTCCTTCTTCCCAGGGGCCTGCTGTACTCTTTACGGCCTGAGGTTTTGTATCTGACGCACTTGTTACTGCTGAAATGCTCATCTGTAGCATGTCCCAATGCTCTGATCCTTAGTTTGCTCAAAGCCAACCTCAGACCACCTGCCTGGTGAGCATTGCATGTTCCTCTCAGACCCTCATTTTGATTTTTTGTGTTCCTGCATTCTGTTGGGTCACCACAAGCTCAGCAGTGTGCTGGCTGCTGCAGGGACATCAGCTTCAACCACAGGGGAGCCAACACAGGTATGTTATGTTGCTCTTGACATGCATCCTCTGCACAAACAAGAAGTAACATGAATAGACGTCTACGTCTTCTATAACTGTGCCAAGCAGAACGTTACCACAGAGCACTGTCATTCAGCAGGAATAAAGGTAAATAGAAGTTGAAAAGATTGGCAGAATCACAAAACTGTTGTCTCTTTCAAACCCCTACAAAAGTAAATGCTTGGTAAGTCTACAACTGGTTCAGTAAGGATGTACAGCTCAAGTTGTAAATTTCTATTCTGAGATAAAATCTGGTTATTGTTTAATGAAATAGAAAGTCAAGGCTATACATTTCAAACAGTTCCAAAGTTTATTTTCCACAAGATTGTGTGACTTTTTTGGTTTATTTTCTGTCTTCTCACATCAGTACCTAAAAGTTTACTGTGCTAAGTCCAAGTGACAGAGAACATGGTTTGTTCTGGCACTATGAGGACAGCCAGGCAGTGTTTCTCCAGGTTCAGAAGGCCTGGAGGGAGGAAAGAAGTAAGTCAAACTTGCTGCTGCAAAATGTCGCTGGAAAATTACTTCATAAATCCTTCCCCAAGTGCCTGGATCCCAAAAAGCTTTTCTGTGCTACTGAATTTACTGTGCTGAGGCTGTGTGTGCTGGAACAGTGCATTCTAGCAGAGCAGGAGCAAAGTGCTTGTCCGTGAACTGTAAAATGACCTTGTCCATACAGTCAAGTCCAACTTGCTTTATAACCCTGTCATGACATTGTTATATTATGATATGATACTTACTGTCTGTAGTGGGGGCAGGAGCTGAAGCAGAACGTTGCTGAAAAAAGCATCCTGTCTGGGATATGATGAGTTTGAAGTAATTTCTGAGTGGTGGTTATAGTGCTGTTTTCATCCATACTCCTCGGTTTTAGAGAATACCTGTGACCTGAAGGCTGGTATGATCAGTTGCTTTCACTCTCCGTGGTTGGGAGTACAAAGACAGTACATGGGTATGATCTGTTCACCAGGATTTGGTGCAGAGGATCCACCCTTAGTAATGGGATGCAGTTCTTTAGAGATTAAGTGTTTTAGCAGATGGGTGAAATCCATGTAGTGTCACCAAACCCATCTCCTGCCAAATTGGACAAAAATGTTTGAAGAAATAGCCTAGGTTTTCTCATATCTGAGCACTTGACTTGAAATATTAATGAAAATAGAAGTGGATTATCTCTCTCTTTGAGAGAGATAATGGCATTGAGCCATTGGAAATGTTTTTAAACAGGCAAACTACAAATTCTAAAATACGTATAGATAATTTACCACAAACAAGGCATGCTTGTTTCTTCACTCATTTGCTTCAGAGACACTGTTAAGTTTATTTTCTATAACACATGCAGATGTTACATAGAGAACAGCAGAAAGTTGAGGACTAACAGCAGTGATGGCAGAAACACGAACTTAGCTTCTTATTAAATAAAAAAGGGTTTTGCTTACAAATTCCAAAGTTGCTATAGTTTGCTATATAGTTGCTATCTAGTTTGCCCAGCCTCATTTTAAGACATTTGTTCCGCTCAAAGATGCAAAGAATTCTTTTTTTTTTCACCCAGAGCACTTTGTTAGTTTAGATAATAACCCTTTTTTTTTTTTTTTTCCCTAATTTTTGTTCAACACATGAGATTAAACAGTTTCAGATTGAGGGTTGGCCCTCTTTAATTGGAGTTTCAGGAAGCAGAAAAAGGGAGTGCTAACAGCATACCTTCAAATAAATCATGATTAATTGCATTGTAGAAATGCTCTGACTTCATTTGAATGTGCTTAACAAGCCTTTACTGACTACCACCAGTTTCTGCTGTTTGAGACTAAAACTGAGAGTACCTATAAATACCTATTTGAATATACTCCTGGTCCTACTTTCGCTGCTAGAAAGCACAAGCAGTAGTTCTGCTGCAGGCTGCTGTTTGCAGTGAGGAAAAGCTGTCAGTAAGAGCAGACTGGATCCTGAAACTGGATATCTTGTGTGTACAGCTCTTCTTCCTCAGCAACAGCGAGCATCAAAGTCTTTTTTTTTGAAAGAGGATGCTGCTTTTTTCACCTTCATTTGCCTGCTTAGTGCCCTTTTCCTTGCTGTTTCTTAAAAAAAAAAAAAAAAAAAAAAAAGGCCTTTCCCAGTCCCCTACCCATTGCACAAAAGACTTTCACACTGTAATTGGCCAGATTTGAGTTTTTCATTGCTATTAGAGCAGCCTGCATGATAAGACATTTCTGTGCTGTTGAACATGTTTGTAGCACCTCCATCTGTGCACTGTCACACTTGGGACTTTGGGGGCCTGGCCATTTTGTAAGGCAAATTCTTTCTTTCTCACTGCTGCCAGTGTGCAGTTCTGCTTTCTCCAGGGTTCTTGCCTCCAAAAGTCACTCTTACCGTATCAGGAAGTGGAAGGTGCTCATTTTGAAGGGGGGCAGGTGGAGGAGTAAAGGGTGAAAAGAGTAATTTTTGTGCTGTAAGCCACCGTCGCTGAAGTAATGCCACACACTTGCTGTATCGGCTATCAGTTAATCTGTTGCACCACTTTACTGTTCATCATCTTCATCAGTGTGTTCAGCAATGGTGGTGAAGGTTAACCTGGGAGAGGAGATTGCAATTCATTGAGATGCACTAGGGAGAAACCCTCATTAAAAAGTGGCAGTTAGAGGGGCCCCAGCCTCTATAGAAAACACATCCCCAGAAGACAATTCCTCTGGGTTTGGTGTGATGAGTACTGCCTTTCTTTAACCGAGGTCTGTGGTAAAGTCAGAAAGGATAACTGTCTTCTACAGCTTTGTCATGCTTCACACAACTAAGGAAGGAGAAAAGCTTTCCTCTTGAAAGCCTGATGTAACCAAGACCCGAGAAGCCCTGGATTCTCTATAGTGGCATTGTTGCTGCTAACTTGCAGTCTCATTTGGGGGCATTGCGCTTAATTGCTCTGTGCCTCTTTTCCTCTTTTTCTTACACTGTGGGGTTTAAATCCCCTCCTTTTATATATGGGAAGGCTTCTTGCAGGAGTCAACTGAGTGGCATTTTCCATGCTCCATTCTGAGCAACGCAGCCTGAAGATCTCCTAATTTTATGCTGATGATGCCTTCTTTCTGCAATTATATAATGGCAAGGTGCTGTGATCCGAGTGCTTAGCTGGACAAGAAGGGGTGTCAAGCCATCTGTCCTGAGAATTTATTCCAGTTAGCTTTTATGAATTTGATCTGTTCTTTTGATGATTTTTTTTCATGTTCTGCCTTCTAAAGGAAGTAAAGGCAAAAGCAATCCTTTAATCTGTTATCAGCTCCATAGGTTCCTGTTAGGGCTTTTTTGAGTTTTTGGTGTTAGAAAAAAAAAAAAGAAACAAACCAGGGCCTGTTACTAAAAACAGATTATCAGCAGGGAGAAGGATCAGCAGGATGTTAACCAGTGTCTGGCAGAAAAATTGAAAAGCCATGTAACGTGAAGGAGCTACAGGTTGAGGGTTGGGTCAGGAAGATACAGGAGATGGGAGGTAGACCATCAGTAAAGTACATATGAGATAAGCTGAAAATAACTAGGAAAGGATAAGAAAGAGTGAAAGCGGAGAGACTGGAAAGCAAGTGTATTGGAAGGTTCTGGCAGTGGATCTGAAGAGCAGGAGGCTCCTTAGTTGCATATAATACTTCAGCAGTGTAAAAGGCTGGAGTTTATTATTCTTGATGGTCTCATAAGAGCTCAGGCTTTTGTATCTTACCTCTCTGGAAAAAGAGTGGCTGCAGAGTGAAGAAATCTGCCACAACAGACATAAACCAGTTGTTGTAAAGGTCTTGTCTTGTGTCCCTCTTACGCAGTCAAGGGAGTTGAAAAGCAATGGGATGTACGCAATTCCTGTCCTAACCTTTGTCCCACCCCATCCTTTTGAGTTTTCTTAACCTTAGCTAGCTAATGCTCCAGTGGCAAAATACAAATCCTATCATCCTTGCTGCCAGGAAAAGTGTGATGGTATTTTTAAGTGTGTTTTAAAGGAATCCAGTGGTGAGGTGCTTCATGGTGGAGGTTTAATTTTTCAGTATGGTTGTTTAGATTTCCAGTTTATTCCTCCTCCTCCTCCTCGGTTGTGCTTGTGCAGATTGTCTTTCAGATAATGCAGAAGAAATAATGTCCAGTTCTTTCACTCTTTGCTTCTTTTTTCTTAAATCAATAAACTGGCTTACTAGAAACACATTTTGAGAGGAAAAGGTTATTTTTCTTGGAATTTTCATGATATCTGAGACTAAGGTATCTAATTAGCGATTAAGAAATAGCTTTACTTTCCATAACCATACTGTACTTCTTTTTGTGTCATGCATACATCTTCCAATCTTTCTCATCTAGCAACTTCCCATGAAATTCAGCTTAATTTAATACTAGTTGCAAGTTTTTGCATTGTTATTCTAATCTTAGTTCTTTCCAAAAGAAAGGCAAATTACAGAAAAAACCCGTGTGAGGTATGAACTCCTAGATGATGATATCAATTTGCTTTTCACAGTTAGGCACAATAAATTACTTTTCATTGCAGGTGAAATTTGCTGCACTGACATGTTTCCTCCTCCACAGAACACAATTGGGTTCTGAGACAGGGATAAAGAAGTAGCAGTCATGAAACTGAAGCAGTATTTAACTTTTTATTTAACTTTGTATTTATCTGCTTGGTAAGCTACATGGTAAGCTGGATGGATGCATTATTTTCCTGTTGTATTTTAATTTCCTGTTACCTGTGAGGAATTTGCACTTAACTTTGTGATGAGCTTCCCCAGGGAGCATAACATTATAGTCCAAAAACCCAGAGCCCAGAATCCTACAAGTCTTGCTTTTTCAAAATTCCTCATGTGAAAATAATAAAAGCACAGCTCTTCTGCATAGGGAATGAGGAAAGAAATCTCTTGAGTCAAGTACACTTTTGACAAAGCAGATTTTATTTTTTATGGCCTGATTCAGTATTAGATTATTGCAGTCTCATTCCATCTTAATTTCATCAATCAGTGTAGTTATTTCAGCACAGACCTGGCACAGGGCATGGCAGAGTTAGCCTCTCTTGTGTGTAATTATTCTCTAGTCTGCATGGGTAAAAAGTACCTTCTGGAGGCCAGCAGCACTGCCCTGTTAAATCTGTTGCAGATGTGATCTGAGGCATTGAACACTGAACTTTAGGTACTTTAAACAAAACTTTGAAAGTAATTTTTTGTTGTTGTGAGCACACCAAGGATTTATTACGAGAAAATGGGAGTAATACCCTTGCCCTGTAATGAGCCCTGCAGAGGCAAAACTTGACTTGCTATTTACTCCAAAGGCAGTGAGTTTGTCTGCCTCTTGTTGAGAGTTATACAGGGTTGAGCCCTACCAGAAAAACAGTTAATTAACTCCCTTGCCCTAACCTGAGATAAAACCCTCTTAGAATCATAGAATGATAGAATAGTTAGAGTTGGAAAGGACCTTAAGATCATCAAGTTCCAAACCGCCTGTCATGGGCAGGGATGCCTCACACTAAACCATGCCACCCAAGGCTTTGTCCAACCTGGCCTTGAACACTCCCAGGGATGCAGCATTCACAACTTCCCTGGGCAGCCCATTCCAGTGCCTCACCACCCTAACAGTAAAGAACTTCTTCCTTATATCCAATCTAA
>JANHGB010022998.1:20324-32902 GCA_026283785.1 Coracopsis vasa
TTCCATGTCCTTTTTATGTTGAGGACACCAGAACTGTACACAATACTCCAAGTGAGGTCTCAGGAGAGCAGAGTAGAGGGGCAGGATCACCTCCTTTGACCTGCTGGTCACGCTCCTTTTGATGCAGCACAGGATACGGTTGGCTTCCTGGGCTGTAAGTGCACACTGCTGGCTCTTCTCTGAGTTGAGTTCGTTGTGGTCTCTGATACCATGCTTTTACTTGCTTCTCCTGTTAAAGATGACCACTCTGTGTCTGTGTGTTTATAAGGAGAAGATGGAGTGATAGGCAGTAAATATCTACAGTGTGTATCTGACAGCAGAAGTCAGAGAAGGTTGCCTATCTTTCAGGTTGTGGAGTTACATCCTGAAAAATTAAGTGTTTTAAAATCTAGCATTTTAAATGGCCAAATCAGTTTGTGCCTTTATAAGCATTTCAGGACATGCAGTTGCAATGTATGTATTTGTAAGATTCAACATTTAATTTACGCTTTAGAAACCATGCTGGTGCTAGAATCTTGTCTGTATTTCACAGCCGTATCTGTAAAGGTAAGAGCTAGCAAATCTGGTTAGTCTTGGCTTGATTTCCAGAGCAGGCAAGTTGCCTGCAACCCTCCATTTCACGTTAATGGGCCTCTGGGCACACACAGCGCTACTGTGAAGGCCAGCTATGTAGGTCCCGATGTATGGATTGGTACCTAATTTAGTGTATTTGGTGTTCAGGGGTGAAAATGTCGGCTTAGTATTATTTCTCCCTGGCACTCCTGTTCCACTGTATTGCTCATGTGTTTGAGACAGGAGCTGTCATTCACTGTATGTCTGTACAGAAGCCAAGTAGGTCAGTGCCTCTAGGTACTACTGTATATTATATATCTCCCCATGGGTGAGTTATCACCCTCTATTGAATCTCACTGTAAATATTTCTTATGAAACATTTCAGTGGGTCTCTGCTTGTGTTACCCTAGTCCTGAGGATTGCCTGAGCCTTGGATGAACAAAGGTAGGCAGAGCAAGCTCCATCTCTTTAACAGGTTCCCAGAAGGACGAGCAAGGGAGTTGTCTCTTCCTGGAGATTTGAGCCAGAAGAGGCACAATGGTGAAAGCAGCCAGAAGACAGACTCTGGGCTCAAACTGCATATAAATCTCCTCTGCCCTAAGCTGATCTATTGTTTGGTGCAGCATTTCCCTCTTCCCTGAACCTCTTTTGCCCAACTTCACTCTTAAGTGGTTCATCTTTATCCTCTTTTGCATGGACCTTCACTTACTCTCCTTCCATTTGGCTGATCTCTTCCTCCTGAAGGCAGAGCCTCATGTTTCACTACCAAACCAGCTTCAGGGGAGCAGGTGACCCAAGGGCTGTCAATTTGCATGTCTTCTACTGAGACACAGTAGCTTGCTGCTTGCTTACTCCAGGTCTGTTTCAAGGCAGAGAAAACTAAAATAGCTTAAAATACTTATCACTGTTGAAGGTGAACATGTGACTGCCTCAGACTGCGCTGCTACCAAAAGCTTACAGAAATAACATGTGGTCTGTTGCCATCTGCTTACACCTCTTTCTTCTACCCTCCGTTGCTCTTGTCACTCCAGGCTGCTGTAAGCTCTTCAAAGCAAAGACCATCTTCTCTGTCTTTGCAAAGCGAATGCTGCTGTGGCACCTTCTCCACCACATCTTTGCTTAGCTCTCCACAAATAATAGTAATAGAGTTAATAGTTTTATAATGTAGTCTTAATGGGGATGTGGGTTCAACCAAACAGGAGTTTCATTTTGTGGTATCTACGTACTTGTAACTCATCTCTAATATGAATTTGTTGGTAACACTCAGATCTCAGGTATTGATCAATGATGTAATTGTCATCCTGTAGTAGAACAGATGATGTAATTCTTAGCCAGTTACAGAAGACAGTTACTGAAGACAGTGACCTTGAGACAGATCAGATGGTTGAGCAGCATAGATGGGTCACTGATTATAAAATGCCCTTAACTGTCATCTGTTAATTACTGGGGAGGAATTACTATAACAACATGCCAGCATGTCACAAAAGATTCAGCATTTATTGACTTTTACCAGCAGTTACATATTCTTGTTTTGACAGGTGCCTTTTAATGGCTTTGTTCCTTTGGCCTTCATTTCAGCTTATGTTGGGGTAGTATAAAAGTTGACTCTTGTGAGCTCAAGGAAAACATTTGTTACAGATAACAAGTCACACATTAAAAAAAAAAAAAGTAGAGGTGAATGTGATACAAGAAATGCTCATAAATGGGAAGAAAATACATGGCAGAGTTTTGCCAATTGGAAAGCCAAGCTCTGTGTGTATGTCCCCAACTGGAGATGGATTGAAATACACATTTGAATAAGGGATTTGTCTGAGTGCTTAAAGAAAGAAAAAAGTGATGAGCATCGACCAGCTTTTGCTTTTAGATAAACAGTAGGCAGAACTCAAGAAAGGTCATGGAGAAAAAAGAAGTAAAACCACTTGCTACGATTGCTAATAACATGGTTGAGAGAAAGATGTATTTTTATCCCAGTGGAAGGAGACACTGAGAGACCCCAGTACAAGTGTAAGAAACATTCAGTTACAAGAGGCATGAATCCTGAAAAGAAAAAACAGGGGGGTTTGAAAAGACAAATGGTTGAAGAGCTATTTTTGGCTCCACTATTGGTATTTTATTCCTAACTACTTATGCATTTCTGGCCTAATATTTGCTGTTTCATGTCAATTTTTTTGGATATTTTTGTTCCTTTCTCCTTAGCAAGCTGGCACATTTGCAAGATAAGTATTAAACTGAGTAACCTGCCAAAGATTTCTCTTTGGCACTAGTTACTGAAAGTAGTGGAAGAAGTTAATCACTTGCATGAATTTGTGACCCAATAAAGAAGACTACAAGAGAGTGACCTGGCTAATTAATTACTGCAATTAATTGATATTAGGAAATCATAAGAGACATAGCTTGGTCGAATTTTGTGTTTTCCACTTTTCTTTGAGGCACAAGTTTCTCTGATAGCTTGTATTTGAAACTAATGAATATTACAGACAAGAATTTAATTTTCTGAGCTCTATGAGCATGTGCTTTGTACTGTGGAAATACAATTTCCTTTTCATGGATATTTCAGGTCTTCTGTTTTCCTACATTATTTGCTTATGGATAGTGTTACCAATATCTAGAGGACTCTTAACATGTAAGATATTATATTCTGTTAAAAGCAGTTAAGATATTAAAGTCTGTCCAGTTCTTATATGCAGAGGGCCTGCCTTAGTGAGAATTTCAGTTTTCAGAGGAATGAAATAAGAACTTTGATGGATGTGGTCCTTCAACAGTATTTCTTTTTTAAGTGTGCAATAAATCTGGGCGTAGATAATTGAAATTGTGAGAAAATAATGAAAAGAAGGAAATTACTTTAATCCTGTAATACCATTGGAAATAGAAAATCTCTTACACACACTCTGCCCCTGGGATTAAGCATGTGTCTTCATTTTTAAGCAAGCTTCTGCCACTTGAAAATTAAGTTTCTTTGGCAGGCGGAGGCTTCAGTTGTGTGGGGAGCCATTCTTCACTGAGCTCTGAGCCCAACTTCTGAGTGCTCTGCTCTGCTCTCCTTTATGGTTTCATTGTTCTTACCCCTGATTTAGAATGATAGAATCATTTAGGTTGGAAAAGACCTTCAAGATTATCAAGTCCAACCATCAACCTAGCACTGCCAAGTCCACCACTAAGCCATGTCCCTAAGTCCCAAGTCCCTGAGTACCTGTCCCATGTCCCTAAGTCACCTTTTTGCTACACCTCTCATCATAGTTACAAAGCTACGGCAGTAATACTTCATACCTTACCAATGTAGGTATTGTCTATTATGGGTAGTAAAGGTCAGGTATTTCTATATTTCCTACTAGAAATACGTGTGTTTTGTGATGTTTGAGGACCCCTGAACTAAACAAAGTTTCTGAGATACAGTATGATGGGGCTCAGATCTGTGACTTCTATCTTAAAAGGCTTTCAGAAAGTCCCAGCAGTTCTTTAGGACCACTTGAAGACCTGTTCCCAGCTCCATGGTTTCCAGTGGAGGACCTGAGGGATCAGCCCATCTGTAGCTCTGCTCCACCCCTACATTTGGAGGCTGCCTGCCTGCTGTTTTTTAAATCATTCTTGCCAACAGAAGAATGTGGGGAGGAGAGGAATTAGTAAGCACCAAGGCCCGCAAGTGAAGTTTGTCCTGGTAGGAAGGTCCCATCCAACAAATGGAAAGATCCCATGTAAATGTGACCTATTTTGCATTTTCTTCTTTCCTCTGCTTGTATCTTTCCTATAAACTGGGAGGTCTAGCATCAGTCTTGAAAAGCTGCTCTGCAAAGCATAAATTTGGAATGTTCCATGGGAGAATTTGCTTGCCCACCTCTCTTTCAATAAAATTAGAAAGTCAGACTTCTTGCCTCTGTTTCAGAAGTGCTACCTGAGGAGAAAGCAACTTTACAATCCTCTCTCTGTCATACTGTAAACCTGGGTGGTAGTCACCTTGGAGGAAAAAAGTGTTTCATACCCAGTTGTTCTTTTCTTCTGAGGCTCAGCAGCCATGGTGGTCCCCTCTGCAGAGGGTTCAGGAGTGCAACTGGCACCTAGAAAATGAAAAACACTTGAATCATTTGCATAGTGGATCAGAATACAGCCCACCCAGCTGCCAGAGCAGAGACCACAAACTTTCACATTTGAGTCATCTCCTGAAAAGCTACATATTTTTATGAAGCAAGAACTGTTTGTTTTAAAGTAATTTCATTTGCTTTCTTATAGCTGAATCATCTGATTCTTAGATGGTGAAGGTTATGTATCAACAGGATTTTCTTGCTGCCTTTCTTTATCTACTGAACTACAATGTCAGAGTTTGACCTTGCTTCCAGTCATAGGAACAATCGTTTGATTCAAGTGTGAATATCAATGCTTGTGTCTATAGAAACCAATCAACACTTCCTCCTAATTTTTGTAAGTAGGCTGTGACTGTGACACTGGGATTTCCTATCTTCTGCATATCTGAATCAAAAACCCTGTGCATACAAAGATGTCTTGTCTTCAGTGTTCACCATCTACTATCTCTTTAGTAGGCATTGTCTTTATTACAGTCTGTATTTCTCCTGTTATGTCCAGACATCACTGGAGCCTGTAATCTTTCATTTTTATTTTAAATCATGGATTTGTTTAAGGGACTTTCTTAGTAATAGCTGTAGGAAATAGCAAGTAATGTAAGAAGAGCTGATTGAACTGCTTACAATCAGAATTGCACAACGTTTAGTTTTTTTCCAGGATAACTTTTAAAGTGACATTTTTCCAAACTCAGTGGCAGTTTCATGTTGATTTTTCTTCCTTTTTATATTTCAGCATGAATGATTCAGGTTGTCTTGAGAACAAGATACAAACCATTGCATTTATGTACCTTCTTAAAAAATAGGCCAGCTGTTTCATTGAGTAGCTGTGTAGCAGCTTCACATTTGGGGGTGGATATTTGAAATTTGGCTGTAGAGTTGCCCTAGTATCAGGGACCTACCATGTAATTTGCAGGAAAACTTGTCCGTAATCAGTCAGTTTATAAACTCTGAAATGTCTCATTTTGTACCTACACAGGAGGAGGTTTTTAGATAGTGCTGCACTGAGCATACTATATTTTAAAGATGTAGGGCTTGCTTTGATACTGCTATGTCTGTCTGCCAAGGAGCACTGTGGTCTTAGGCATAGGAAGCAAGAGGAAGGAGGTTGTCCTCCCCTATTTTCAGCAAAGCTGTTGGTTGCCCAGACAGGTTCAGAGAAGGAAGGGGTGAAAAGGGAACACAAGCTATGGGAGATGTGTTCAGGAGAAGTGTTGGGAAACATGGGACTCTCTGAACAAGAAGATGAAGGAGGTGGTTATATCTGCAAGCACCAAGTGTGGGCACAACATTTTGGAGGTGGTGCGACTGTCAGGGGTCGGATTGAGATTAAGATGAGGACCCAGGGGGAAACTGTGATAAACAGTCTGATGAAGGAAGCAGCAGGTCTGAAGCCACAGGAGAGGAGGTCAGAGGGAAATCTGTTCTGTACACTGGGATGCAGTTTGTGATTCCTGAGGCTGTAGGAGTGCTCCTTGTTCTGTCTGGTGTGAAAATACAAGACCATTTCACTTCTGGTTGTTTGTTATAGTGCAGCCTCATAGCCCTAGTGAGATAGCAAACTAAATTATGCAAGTGCTGTACCTCTGCATCAGTATGAAAAATCTGGTGTGAAACCACACGGTTTAATTAAACTGCTGCTAAGTCTGTTTCAAGTGTCTAACTTCGCACTGTTAGACATTCATGATGAGGAGCATTCAGGCAGTTTGTTCAAGCTGCTCAGTGGTGGAGAAGCAATCTCCAACAAGAGGATGCAACAAGTGTCTTGCTGGCACTAGTACCTGGTATGAATGCCTCTCTTTCCACATGTTCGTACCCCTTGTTCTTGCTATGCCTGTGCAATCAGCACAAGTGTGTAAATGCAAGTTGTGTATCTTAACCCTGCAGTTTTGGTTCATGTGAGGTCCAGTCCTCTGTTCCCACTTGCAGTTATCTCGGTGCCTCCAGTGGAATAGAGCTGTTTGTTTGCATTTAAAAGTTTCAGTCCTGATAATGATTTTGACCTATAGCTAAGTGCAGATGTCCTCCTTTAGGTCTGCCTGGATCAGCGCAAGCTTCCACGTGCTCACTGCACCTCCGCTTGGAGATGGTCTGGTCTGCTCTGGGGTGGAGTGAGTGCTCCCCAGCTGGTTGGAGGCAAAACTGGGTTAGCGTTAAAGACTGTAAAAAGGAGTTTGTAGCCGCTCTGGTTTATTTTCACCATAACGGATTACAAAACACTTTTACACCAGACTGCTAACACTTCTGAAGGGAGACAGTCAGGAGGAAGAGGGGCAGCTGGTGCCGAGCACGTGTGTGGGAGGAAAACCTCATCAAGCAGCGTTGCTGGGTTTGGAAGGGACCTTTGTCCACAACCTCAGTCTCTCTGAGTCTCAGTTCTGTCTGTGTGATGTGGAAAAAACCTTCTCACAGGGGTGTTGTGAACATGCACTAATTTTAGTATTTCAGGCAGTTAGGTAATACGGTGACAGCCAGAAAATAACCTCTGAGGAAATAGCTTGTTCTGTCTTAAAAGCATAGGGTTTAGGATTGTTTTTAATAGTGAGAATGAAGCAAGCTACTGAGTATTGCTTATTCAGTAACACCAGCTTTACTATACCATGAATGGCACTGTTTCCTGTGGAAAAACCCCCTATGTGATCATGAAATCAAGAAAGATGAAATGTTGCAAAATTGGCCCTATTTCTGGTATTTCCTTGTCTTCTAGTTCTTGACTTAGCATTTTTTACCTGTCTGTATATGTTTCTATGTAATGAACTCTTCGTGATTAAGTTCGCAGTTGCTCAGTACTTTCTGTTCAGAGATGTTAAGCCCTTTAAAGAGGGCTTAAAGGACATTAAAGCATCTTACATACCTGCCAGTACACTTCTTTAAGCACAGTTCTATCTCCAGAATTGCTTAGCTCTGGTTCTTAAAAATGACTATAACTTTAACTGAAGGAGATAAGAGGCGAAATGTTCTTCTGAATCTGATAGAAAGTTGTGGTTGGTCGTTTTTTGCAGGTCTCCCTGATAAATCATTTACCTATAAGTCCTTGCATAGCAACAGGTGAGTGAGAGATACAAAAAAATATGGCTATGAAACTGCAGATGTTGTCAGCAAGGAAATCGAGCTAGGTTAACTCTCATGACTAGGCTTAAAAGGCATTTTGAAAGGCATTTTGAAAATGACACTATTTGAAATTATCTTTATGTGTTATTTGCACAGTGTACAGGGAGTTAGGTGTCTTAGTGTGTAACAGAGGAAACAGGTACACTGACAAGTAAAAAAATACAGGAACATGCTGTTGGATGTTTCCCAGGTGCTGAGTATGCATCGCTCCAGTTGATTTCATTTGGAGTTACAAGTTTGTTTGCCACAGAGTAAACAACTTGTAAACTCCCCATGTAGGACCAACCACTTAGTAACTGCCTTTGTGTGCACTCTTAGGAGACATTGTCTTACAGTAAACAGGAGGTGCCTCATCACCCTGCCTGGAAGTTGTTGCCCTTCTATATTTACTTGGTGTGGTGTGCTGACCCAGGCTGGACACCAGGTGCCCACTAAAGCTGCTCTATCACTGGCTTCCTCAAGTGGACAGGGGAGAGAAAATATAGTGAAAAGCCCAGGGGCTGAGATAAGAACAGGGAGAAATCACAAGCAAAACAGACTCCAATTGGGGAAAATTAATTTATTACCAGTCAAATCAGAGTACGATAATGAAACACAACCCCAAATCTTAAAAACACCTTCCCCCACCCCTCCCTTCTTCCCAGGCTTAACGGTACTCCCAACTTCTCCTTTCCAGCAGAGTAGGGAGATGGGGAATGGAAGTTGTGGTCAGTTCATCACGCAATGTCTCTGCCCCTCCTTCCTCCTCAGGGAATACTCCTCCCACTCTTCCCCTGCTCTAACATGAGGACCCTCCCACAGGAGACAGTTCTTCATGAGCTTTTCCAGCATCAGCCCTTCCCACAGGCTTCATGAACTGCTCCAGCATGGGTCCCTTCCATGCAGTGCAGCCCTTCAGAAACAGACTGCTCCAGTGTTTGTCACCAGTCCTCCCAGCAAACCTGCTCTGGCATGGGCTTCTCTCTCCACGAAGCCACAGGTCTTGCCAGGAGCCTGCGCCAGCATGGGCTTCCCATGGGGACACAGCCTTTGGGCATCTGTCTGCTACACTGTGGACCTCCATGGGCTGCAGAGGGACAGCCTGCCTCACCATGGTCTGTACCACAGGCTGCAGAGGAATCTCTGCTCCAGCACTTCCTTCCCTTCTGCTCTCGACTTGGTGTCTGCAGAGCTGTTTCTGTCGCATATTTTCACTCCTCTCTCCAGTGGCATTTGCTGCTGCGCAGTAACTTTTCCCCTTCTTAAGTCTGTTGTCCCAAATGCAGAGCCACCATTGCTGATGGCTCAGCCTTGGCCACTGGTGGGTTCCTCTTGGAGCCGGCTGGCATTAGCTTTGTGGAACATAGCCGCTGCCTTCTAGCAGCTGCTCACAGAAGCCACCCTTGTAGACCCCCTGCTAACAAAACCTTGACACACAAACCCAATACAGACTTTGACACACAAACCCAATACAAACTTTGACACACAAAACCACTCGGTTCTAAGTCTGGGCAGCTCCTGCAGAGCCTGTCACTGTACCACTGGTGTGTGCCCTTCTATGCAGCAGGCTGCGTTGTTTGTCAGCCCATCTCACCACTCCTGCTCTGGTTTCACAAGATCACTTCTGTCTGTAGTATAGCTGGAATAAGCACAGTGGTGTTAAATGGCTTTGGCTTTTATTTTTATTTCCTTGAGGAGGTAAAGATGTTGTGTCTCTTCCAGGCAGTCTGATGTTTGAACAGCATTGGGGCTTTTGTTACTGGAGCCAGGGTGTTTAGTAGTTTTGAATTTGCTGTTACTCTGTTTTATTCAGCCAGGGGCATATCACAGTTCTATTTTTTGATCAGACAGCCTTCCTGAACTATAGTAATTCAGAAGCAGCATTCACACACTAGTTGTGGGGAGCGCCTGTTGCTCATTTCTGTACGTGTGCTTCTTACCCTTGCCTTCCCTTAGGTACAGCTTACTCTGTGCAAGTTGTAAACTCCATGGAGCAGGTGTTGTCTCCTAGTGCGTGTTTGTACAGTGCGTAGCACAGCAGGACCCAGGTGTCATTGCAGTTTCTGACCATAGTGTGTAATGTAAGTAAGGGTCCTCCCATCTTGCTGAGTGATTAGAATAGTTCACACTAGCTGAACTTGCAGAGTTCCCTGCAAATGGGCTGGTGAGGAAAAGGGATTTTTCTTTCCGGGCTGAGATGTGGCTTTGCAAACATTCTCCAAGTCACAGAGGCAGCTGGTTGTTCAGGTGCTGGGCAAAGACATAATTTGGAAATAGCATCAAAGTTTAGAGGTGGCCCTTCATGTACTACACTGCCAGATGAGTTAAGTGGGAGAAGTTCACACTTCTCTCAGTGCCTTGTTTCAGTCTGCCAGGCTGCAGACTCAGCGAGAGTGCAGCATGCAGGTTTTCGTAGTGAGAGCTTTTGTCGCTCCCAGAAGTGCTAGAAACTTAATTGCTTTCCAAGGCAAGCCCGGAATCTGGAGGACCCAGTACAACCTGCTGAGAGAACATAAATTGTGAGATACTGTCAGGTTTCTGTGCTTGGGCTTGCATGGAGTGAGTTTGCTTTGTGAGCAAATGCCTTTGGAATACATTGGTATGTGGATTTTTTTGTTGATTCTTACACATAGCTAGTAATTGTTGTTGGCTTTGTTAACAGTCATCTATGTTCTGCTCTGTAGTTGCTGTTCATGTTTTCTAAAAGGTGTGCAGACAAAAAGAAATGTTTGCTCTGCCTTGAAATCATGAAAGAATTTCTGCATTTAAATAGATTGACAGCCTTGATCCAGGTGGTTACCAGCCATTGTCCCTTCAAATAGGCATTGAGAGAGAGCTGGCCGGGTGTCATTTGACCATTGCTGTTTATTAAGCCTAGAGACAGCGCTTAAAATGCCAGTATTTACTTGTTCCTTTTTTACGCTAGTTTGCCAGCCCCTTTTGTCCCTAGCCAAATGAACCATGATGGCAACTGAGAAGAAACTGCCTTTTGTAGATAAGGAACAGCATTTTCTGATGTCCTTTTATGGCATGGTTCCCTAAGGTTTATTTTCCAAAGTAGCTCTTGTGAAAATCTGAGGAGCTGGTCCTTAAGTTGGTCTGGGGAGTTTCTGGTACTTTTGTCCACAGCCCAGTTTTCAAATGTAGTTTTTCTGTCTCCTTAAATGCTTAGTTTATAGGCTCTCAATTGATAGGAATACCCTTGATATATTTTGCATGGAAACTAAAGCAGGAAAAGGTTTTAAGGTAAGCCAGATAAATAATCTAGGGTCCTTTGATCAGTTTCCATTAGTAT
This sequence comes from Coracopsis vasa, assembly GCA_026283785.1. NCBI lineage: Eukaryota > Metazoa > Chordata > Aves > Psittaciformes > Psittacidae > Coracopsis > Coracopsis vasa. The sequence continues at coordinate 31,332 of JANHGB010022998.1, forward strand.
TAAACCAGTAATCTGCCCTATTAGATGTTTGAAAGGAAGTTCAGTGTTTAAAGACGATAAACATACCAGTTGACATTCAATATGTTGTCTCAAGTCACCAGCAGAAACCTTGTTAAACCTTGTTGGCAGAAGCGCCTTCTGTAGAGGGTTCTTAAAAGCACCTCCACAGCTATTGGATTAGTTTCTGAAATGCTCTGGCACTGCACTGGGTCTGGTGCCAGCCCTGGACACTTGGTCTAGCTCCAGTTGGAGCTGAAGAGGGGCTGAGTTTTAAGACATCCAGGATGCCTTCATGTCCAGAAAAAACTGAGCACTGGAATAATGTATCATCCAAACTGTGGTGTATTCCTAGAAATTGATGAATATGGTATTTGAATTTGGGGAGCTTTTGTAGCTGAAGTTATCAAGATATTAGCATTAAAAAGTGAGAGAATCTTCAGGCAGCTCTGAAGATTGCCTGACGCACAAGCAAGCGAAGATCTAAATTGCTTTGAGGTGGTGACAGTTATCACAGCTTGGTGCAGACACACCTGTGCTGGTTCTGACAAAACACAAATACCAGTTTCACATCATTGTGCTGTCTTTGGCTGGTACACAGCTTAGAGCAGTACTGTACCTTCACAACTTTTGCACAGGAGATGAAAGCAAGGGGTCAACAGCAACAGTGGCTTCTTATCAAATGATTGGTTTTAAATGTTTCAAGGAAAGACAGTATTTTAAAAGAAATTTGATCCATTATTTGAAAACTGCACATTTAATGCATTACCTCACTCGCACCCCAGGCCAATCTGCTGAAATTGTGCTGGATGCAGGAGCAAACGTTGGTCTCTGACATGGACAGTAGCAAATGGAGGAAAAATACTGTTCTCTTTCTGCAACAGTGATTTCCTCCAAACATCATAGATAAATGAAAAGTCTGTTTTCAAAATAGCTCTGACTCTATATGCAAATAAAATTTCTATGATTTCAGCTTTTGCTAGAAATTGTAGCTATTATGCATCTGTGTGACGAAGCACTGGTGAATTAATACCAAGTGCTTTCTAAAGATACTCATTTGAAATCCAGGGTAGGTCACAAGTGAAAAGAGGTTGAGGCTTTGCCTAATCCACATTGTGGACCACCATGTGTTTCAGTACAAGTGTCAGTAATAGCCTATGTGCCTGTGAAAGCTTCACATTAAGGTGAAAACTATTGACAGATTTCAATGTATTTAGTCTCCTAAGACTACAGATCAACATCAGCATTGTTGCTGGCCACTTCTGTGAGCCCCTGCCTACAACTGTTGAGTTAGAAAGAAGTGGGCAAATTCTGGCTGTGATACCCTTGGCATTGCAGTGTGGTTATATTAACTTTACTGATTTGTCAGGAGAAAATGTGTCACGATTTGGTACTCCAGTGGCAAAACTGCCAGTATTCCCACCTGCTGTTAGCACCGGATTTAATCTCAGTACTTTTGCCATCTGCTATTAAAGCACTGCAGAGTATTAGAGGAGTGGGAGATTGTGCTAGCTTTGGGTAACTTTCAGAATAGCTGAGGAGGTTCTTTGACTTGCCATGATCAAAGATACTAA
>JANHGB010022999.1:6382-24667 GCA_026283785.1 Coracopsis vasa
TCACAAGAGGAAGCTGGACAAATTTCTATTGGAGGAATGACATTTTTAGCATACAGAATAAAAGTTAATTAAAACTGCATGTTTATGGACATGGCAGATAAATCCTGAAAGTCTTTAAGTCAAGCCTGAGCATCTTTTAAAAATCTGTGTTAGAGCCCAACAGAAGTGATGAGCTTGAGACAGCATTATTTAGTGTGGTACTATGGCCTTTGGTAGGTCATGGGGTCAGAGAATATAAGTCACCAGGGCTGCCTTTTCTGATGGCTTTAATCTTTGAAACCTTCCAGTGAAACTGTGTGACCCATTATTAGCAAAATGCATGAAAAATAGCCAAAGTGCATATTTGGTTGCACGTCACACCATAAATTACCAACAGGACTATTCTGACCGATACATTTTCACTGAAATTAGCCAAGAAAAAAAATGGGGAAACAGTGTTCCAACTGTCACTGCTGCCTATCAGCAGACATCACAACAAGGAGCTGATGCTCACAGTCTCCTAGCCAGGCCTCTGCCCCCAGGAGCAGTGCTCACCTTTGCCAGACCAGCCAGCACTGCTGCACGGACAAGCAGCTTGTCAGTCCATTGTGTTTCGATCTGCTGGCCAGAGGAGCAGGCTGCCCATCCTCACTGCCCATCTGCCTATGGGATGAAGCCATCCTCCCATCTTCTTGAAATCCCCTTCATGAAGCTCCTCATACAACTCACCTGTAAAGCACCAGCACTAACACCTGACTGCTTTACAGACTGGGAGGCATACGATGGTGTTGACTATCTATGTTCGAACCCACAGGAAAACAGGGGATTTCAAGAAGAAATGGGATTTAAAATAAAAGAACAAGGACACTTTAGATCAGGAACACCGTGTCAGGGCACAACATGCAGGGCCTGATGTGGCTACAGGAATTTGGTGCCCACAGCAGTATGGGTTTCCCTGCCAGTAGCACCAGCAGAGGGCACAGCCTAGAAATGTGCCTCCATTCCTCAGGGTGCAAGCAGGCCTCAATGATAGCCTCCTGCCCCACTGCCTTTCACAGCACAATCTCCCAGACCATAAACAGGACCAAATTCTAGTTTTATATATTCTTTCACAAAAGTTTTGGTTAGAGCTATAGTTGTTCCAATACCTTTACTCATAAAAAGAGATATTCATCCTTAAGCTAAGACACTGAAATCAAACCAAACATAAAGAACTAGGAAAACACACTGTAACTCACTCAAGAGTGTAACAAAATGCTATCAGTGGAAAAAACCACAAAAGTAATAAAAGTAACTTCGACCTTAGTAGCTTTCAAAGTGTTACGTAGTGATGGAAATTTTCTAACCTCACTTAAGAAATCTATTCTGTTCTTCAACCTCCTTTTTTTCCCCCTCTGATAAGAAACTGTGAAAGCATTCAACATTTTTTCTAATTCTAAGATGAAGTGCACGAAATAAATCTATCATTTGCTGAAAAATTACCTTAAATAACAACAATACTTTAATAACATCCACAGCCACCACAATTCTTTTACCCGTCTTGGGAAGGTTTCCCAGTGTATGGGAGTGAATTAGGAACTAAACATCTTTGTAAACACAATTTGAGTACTGAATTAGAGTATGGTTCCTAAATCACTTGAGAATATAAATTAAGCTTCTTGGTCATTTGGTCTCATAACATATTTATTTCTCTCCCTATCTCTATTTGGATTGAAGGTATATGTCAGTTTATTTTCATAGCAAAAGACAGCAGCTGTAACACAGACTCCAATACATATTTTAAAAATAGTATTTCTGAGGTTCCCTTTCTTTCACACTCCCACACTATGGAGAAAACAAAACAGATTTGAGTAATGAAAAAATGCTATAGATAAAAATCGCAGCTTGTATTCTGTATCCTGCAAGTATATTCCAGGCTAACTTACAAAGTCAAAAATAGAAATCTTTTGCTTCCTAATGAGTACAAATGAGGTGAATTATTTTGTTTTATGAATTGCATCTCTAAAGTTTTTTCTGGGTTACTTTGCTGGATTTGAGTGTCTAAACATCTTACAAGCAGGAAAACAAGTTTCAGAGGCAAAAAGGCAGCTAGGCTTGCTGGCTGATTGAAAGGAGATTTCTTAGTTTATCACACCCACAGAACACCACCTGCAGATCTTCCAGGGTCTCTTTTCTATAGTTTGGAGAGTAATTTGCTCAACTGCAAGCTCAAAAAATTCTGCACATAACACAAGTTGCATAGACAGGCAAAAGGGCAAAGGTGGAGTAGCTATCCACTGTGTATTTGTTGCCGAGTCTAATGCTTCTGGAAAGTCGCAGCTCATCACCCCATCTGACTTTGTAGAGCATGTGTGATAAGTCTGACACTTCCTGAGCATCAGGAAGCAAACTCCTTCAGCATGTGCCATAAAATTGTTTTGTTTACATGCAGTGAAATGCAGAAATAAAGGACAGAAACACAGGAACTCCATTCTTCTACATAAGAAAGGGGAGATCATGTTAAGATTAGTGACTGTAGAACACACAGAATCCTCCAACCAGAGAAAACATACCCATTCCCACATGAGTTTTTGTTCTTGAACAGCTAAGTACCTTGTGCCTTGTTGCATGAAGTAGATTTCACTTTTATACAATTTACTCAGGGAACCAAATAGAAGAGTTAAAAATTAGAATTAAGCCTTATTTTAGAATCTTACCTTGTACAACCTTCCTTACTAGAATGTGCTAGCCTGCAAGCTCAAGATTTTTTCCCTTTTTAATCTACAGACACACAAAGCAGTATCAGTCAGGTTACAGAATCCAGTACATAGGTGTTATGAAATTGCAGAAGTAACGTGCAATATAAACTCAACCTAAATATTTATCTAGGCTTGATTAATAGTTTATGATATGGTCTTTTAATACATAGCATTAACGTTGCTTTATTTAATGCACAAGATAAACAATGCTCATTTTAAGAGCAGCCTGCTCTGCAGTATTTTCTTTTGTTCCACTGCTCATATTGCAATCCTTTAGAGTGGGCTCTATTTCCTATACATGGTTCAAAACCTGCTATGAAGACAGATTTATTTACTTTGTCCAGGTATTTGTTTGGTGCTTATCATTAGGGGATACAAGTGATTCAGATGTATTATCTTTATTGCAGCATTGTAAAAGTCTGCATCTTTCTTCTACAGATGACAAAAGATGTGCACTGAGATTACAGTTAGAGAGATACAGGTACACAAAATCTCAGACATCTGGCACATGAGCTGGAATAGTAGATAGCACTATCCGTTATTCTGTAGACTCAAAACAGCTCTCTAGTGACTTCAGGAGTAGGTGTGGGTGTTCAACACTTCTGATTAATCAGAGCGTGGGATCTCACGGTCAGCATGCAAAAGCTAGGGAATACATGCATGATATGAAAAATTTACTGACTTTACTAAACATCAGTGGCAGAGACAAGACTACAGTCCTATTTTTCAGACTCTTATCTAACTTCTCATCTATATATTTCCTTTCCTGTAGTGTCTGATTTATCTACTACATGCCATCCAATTGCAAGAAATAAGCAGTCTTCCACTGCACAAGCCTATGTATCTCTAAGCAGGTCTAACTTGTAGTCTGGATAAGGCAGAAATCCCACAGGAGGTGAGGACACAGGGAAAGAGAAAGGCAGTATGTAATTACATAGTTAAAGACTGTGTTCTAATGCACATGAACAAATGAGCTATCTTAAACATTCTAAAATTTGTCATAACTTCTGAGTACTCCACTTTGCTATCTTAAAAATGCTCTATCTACATTATTTTTTCATGTTATTGCCATATGAAATCCCATCCTTTGTATGTCAGAGAACTCATTTATGCTACAATAGAATTTTGGAAGTGCAACAGAGGACAAGAAGATATTTCCATACAAAACTTCTTTTAATTTTATGATTTGCTTTTTACTTAAGGCATTGTTGGTTTATTTTGGGTTTTTTGGGGATGTTGTTTTTTAATTAAAACATGAAACTAATTTCATGTGTGCACCTTTTATGAAAAACCATACATGCTAAATAGTCCCTTGTTTAATTAAGAATGTATTTGCCATTATATTTGTTGAAGAATAAAACTGAAGTTTCATTTAAGCACTGAGATTTGGATCACTTAAAAAGACTGGATGAAAAATGAAAGCTAGCTGAATATCTGAATGACCAAGGTGTGACTATCCAGAGGAGGACTTTGATATTGTGGTGCATGTTGCAAATATACCATTAAAAGTATCCCCTAAATAATGCAGTAGAAATACATTCAAATTCCTACAGTGTCTTTCTCTTACTGTCATTAGTATTTTGTGGTTTTGTCTGTGAATTGAATGGAATTTCTTTTCCATTTAGACGATGGAAAACACCCCGGCTCTTCCCAGCACAGAGTTGCAATTTATATACCCCAGGCTATGCGGGTAACTGCTGCTGGGCGATCTCATCTTCGGGAAGCTGGGCTGAGGTCTGTGTCAGGGAGAAGGATTCCCGGCCCCCCGGACACGCTGCTTTCCAACGCCGGACCAGGAGCATCCTCTAGCGGCCAGTGCCTTGGGAAGTCCCTGCGTCCCCCATAATCAAGAATCTTCTGGAAAACGGAGAAATCAGCAACTGAGGGAAACGGGCAGAAGCCAAAAGGACTCTCACAAGATGAAGGATATTTCCCCCGGTCTTATTTATGCCCTTGTGTCAGAATAAATGAGAGACAATTCTCTCCTGGGCCCTGAGTAGCACAGGGACCCCTTTACCTTTCTACTCTGGAAAACTCTCATCATCAAGGAACCAGCTCAGCAGTGCTTTGGCATGTCAGACAACAACAAAAGGAAAACAAACAAACAAACCACCATTAAAAACAAAACCACAAATAAAAAAACCCAAACAAAAATACACCCCAACAGTCCCTAATCCCCCCAAAAAACCTCAAAATCAAGCCACCCCACAAATCTAAACAGTTTTAAACTCCTAGAACAATGAAGAATGAGATATGTGCAAAGAGATACAGGTGGGTACTGTGTACAAAAGTGTGTGAATTGTATTATATTTGCATTAATTTTGTAGCCAGTTCAGTTAAACAACAGCCACATTAGATTCTAATCAGCAACAGTGCAAAACAGAGGCCAACGTGGAAAAAAAAAATAAATTCCATGTGCTTATCATTTCCCAGCCCATTAAACTATCTAATTGTGGTCAAAATAAATGAATAAATAAATAAATAAAATTGCCCAGTAAGGCTTCCCCAATTTAACTGCTTGGGAGCTTTACAGATTTTGGCACAGATGTGGACTGAAGTTTGTTTCTATACTATTATTATGCCCCAAGATTAAGGCAAGTAAAAAGCCTATGGTGGGTATGCTCTGGCTGAAGACACAAATTAGTTTGTTAGGGCATAAATCACACAGCAAGGTAAAGCAACTGGAAGGCAAAACACAACTGTCTAATATCTTACAGGCTATGAGGATTGCATCTGGGACCAAAAATGGCCACCTCAAGAGCTGCAGGATGAGGAACAGGACCAAGAGCACACTGGGGTTTGGTAGCGACACTGGCTTTCATGAGGCTCTCAACCTCACGGCTGCGCTCTTGTCTCTTTTCCTTTGATTGGCTGCTTTCTCTCTAGCAGCGTTTGCCCTCCAAACAAATCAACACCCAGCACACTCACCTGGACTACTCCTAATATTCTAAAACATTCTAGCCATATCTGGGTTAGGAAAATAGATAGCATACTTTGACAGGTATGACAGCAAGATGGACAAGTGCAGACAGTATATTCATGAAAATTACTATGTTTGACTTCCAGGCAAAGCTTAAAATTAGTCATGTCTTAATGGGTAATATTTTGAAATAAAATTTGCTTATTTACCTTAGGTTTCTACTGAGGATCATTTTAGTGAAACTTTGCCATGTTTCAAAGCAGCCTGTCTTCTCATGAAAGGAAAGTGTGACTCAGTTTTCTTCCATTTGTGACTGGATGCAGTTAGAGACAGGAGAGCACCATGCCAGGAGCAATGACTAAGGCACCATGCATCTTTGTGGATGAGTCTTGACCTGGGCACCATGAGCGGCGCATATGTAACCTGCATTCCAGCAATCTCAACCAGACTCTGCTGCACAAAGGTGCTGGCCCTAATGCACCCACCGCCAAAGAGAAGTAGATAAAGACATGTAAGTATTCCTTCTGTTCACTAGACCCACAAGACTCGTACCAAGCACAGTGTGTTGAGAGCAGTATGTCTGCCACACTGCTATAGACTGAATGAACAAAAAAAAAAAATTACAGGAAACCAAACAGAATGGCTTCTGGCAGTGACAACTATCCTCCAGGTACTTATAGAAATTAAAGGTCCTATAAAAGAATCATTGTTACTAATATATAAACATATGGCACAGACCATATGCATTGCTGATGTAATCTTACAAATCATCTTTTATATTGAAGTGCAGTGGAAACCAATAAACTTCTCCGGTAAAGATACAAAACAGTAGGGAACCAAATATAAAGTCTTAAGTTTCAATCAGACTTTAAATCAGGTCATGGCATGGCATAGATATTTGCAAGTGGCAAATTTGCCAGCTCTTTCTGGTTTTCATGCTTTTGTTAAAGTGTTAGAGAAGGCTGCCTGATGAAGCATTGCTCTGCTCCCTCTCTTTCTTTCACTGACCTGGAACCTGGCTGGGCCAATGTGAATTTAGGTCTGATTAAAAACAAAATACAGATGGGTGATAAGGTGATTCAAAACTCTTCTGTTGCCATCTATGACATTTAACTAATAAGCTAATTCTGAGGACTTCTGAAAGTCACATTCAGTGACCAAGGTATAATGTTTGATCCAGCAGAGAAACAGGGACCAAAGTGACATATGGATCTCCCTTAAGAAGTGTGTACAAATGGGAAAATCAACTTTTTTTTTGTTCCTGTTGTGGTTTATAAGTCAAATACCTAAAAAACCCTGAAGTCTCTTACTAAATAGGCAGCTACTACAAATGTACTGAGATAATCACTCAGTAACACTTGAGAAGTTACAACTTGTTTTAGCTGCAGTGAAAAGTAAATACTGACATTTTAACAGTTACTGACTTTTTAGTTGCTCTTAATAAGGAAACTATGCCAAATCATTTTGGTTTCTTTTGTTTTGATTTTTTAAAAAATCAGTTAAATTTAGCAAATAGCATTCAAATTATGCATTTAAGTAGAAATAGCTACAAATCAACTACAGATAAATATAAGGTTATATTAGATCACACTATGTTCGCCTATGTTGCAAATTTACTCAAAACTGTTCTGAAGCTTTCAAATTTGTTTAAATGTTTTGACATGAGAAAAGCAAAATTAGGAACAATTCAAGCTTTTATTACACAAAGAGAAGAGCTGAGGACAGATCACTGTTTGCCTTCTCATGTTGGTTACTTTGGCTTTCAGCATGGCTCTTCAGATAAAATAAAACAATCATGAGCTGGTTAAAAGCAAGGAAACAGAGCAGGAAATTAATGTTCGGTTTTGACAATAAGAGAAATCTACCAAGCAATCCTATGCTAAGTTTATGCCAGGCCTTTTACCATTCATGATGCAGTTTTTGTTACAGGAAATAACAAAAGCAGAACGAATAGTGGAAAGACCCTGTTATGAATACAAAATTACTTGTGTAGCCAAAAGGGTAGGGAGAATTATAGAAGATCCTGTCATATCAAATCATCAGCTTATAAAATAGCAAGTGAAATTAATTGTTGATAAATGTAAAGTAATATGCTTGAGAAAAATTGACCCAAATATCCATACATATTTATGCACATATATTTGCATGTAAGTGTCTATAATAGTGTAACTAATTATACATATACATAATGATACAATCTTAACTGGCTATTACAATTTGGGACAGTTACTGCCTGTAACCTTATAAATATACCAATTTTATGTTCAGTGGGAGTCAAAAAGACAAACAGAATATTAGAAACTTAACAGAAATAGAACAGATAACAAATGATATAAGCCCATTATGATAAAGAATAAGCTCAGGTACAATTCTGGCAACCTTGCCAAAAAAAGATGTAGGAGAACTCTACAAGAGAAAAATGAGGATGATGGTAGGGTTCAAGGCCAGGTTGGACAGGGCCTTGAGCAACCTGGTCTGCTGGGAGGTGTCCCTACCCATGGCAGGAATTAGATGGTCCTTTTCAACCTTTTCAACTTTTCTATGATTCTGTGACTTATGGCACATGAACATTTCTGTACCAGGATAAGTTAGAAAGCTTTAAAATCACTAACAGGACAGAGAACATGAGGAGTAATGATCATTTGCTTTTACCCATTACAGAGCCTCAAGTACAATTACCAGGCAGCAGCTTTAAAACAGAGAAGTATGTTTCCACGTAGCTCTTATCTATTTTATCTAGGTCCTGGAACTCATCACCATAAAATGCAGGTTTCATTAAATGTAAATGTTAAAAAAATTAAAACAAATAAAAAAAAAAGTTGAAAATGTATGCAAGAAGGTAAACCATAGCCCATTAAAACAAAGACATAGATATAACCTCTACCTTAGGACAGTAAACTACTTGATCTTCCAAAGGATGAGAGAATATTTATTTGTCTGGTTCTTCATGTTTTCCCACATTTTCTATTCTTAAGCTCTGTAAGGTTTTGTTTTACTTGCCTTCTCCATGTAAGCTTATGCCTGTAGCCTGACAACTATTTTAACCATTATGAATGCATCATACTTTTCTGTAGATACTTACTACTGCTATAATTGTCAAATGTTCACAGCATTCTTAACCTGCCAACTGCTACAAAATTCAGTGATGCACTTCCAGCATCCCAGAGTAATGCAAGAAGAGAAGTGTTTCTATTTATTCCTTTCTAAATTACTCACTAACTTTCACCTGGTATATTTTACATTTTCTGATTATATTTAACCTTGCAATTCTGAACTGTTAAGGCTTTCAGGAATGGAAAATTGAATAAAACACAACTAACAGATACACAGTCCTATGATCATCCCATATGCTGAGCCATGAAATGAAGAATTGAATAGCCATTCAAAACCATTGTTTTATCTTAAACTCGTGTTCCGAAAAATACTTTTAGAGATTGATTCTTAATGAATTATTAAAACTCTATTAATACCATGACCAAAGAGAATAAATTAAAACTAAAAGAAAAATACATAATAAAATACACTTCCACATGTAGTTGGCTTTCACTTGTGATTCATAATAATTTTGTAACTTTGAAGAATGTATTTTTTTATTCTCAAAACACAAATATCCCGTTACATTTGTTATTGTCAGTTGAAAACTCTGCACTAGCCTACAGTCCACAGCACATTCTTTGAAGCAGGCAAGAAAAGAGAAGGGGCAGAAAAGGAAGCAGAAGAGACAACAGAAAAGAGTTTTGAAACTTTCAGACTTCACATCTGAACAGTTAAATTTCAAACTCAGGCCACTTTGCAACTAGGCAAATAGGGGAGAAAAGAAAAAGACAAAAAAAATTGTTCTTTAAAATGCATGGAGAGGTTGTGTGTGCAATTATATTCCACCACATTTAAACTATGGTTGTACAAGTAACAGAAGAAAGGTAGAGTTGGTTGGCTATAAATTAAACTGCGTAGCCCAGTCTGAATAGGAACTGTTCACTTCCTTTCCTTTCAAAAATGGGTGCTCAGAAGCTTGGTCTTACTTGAGCCTGCTGGACAGACACAACAGCCAGGCAGGCTGTCTTTGCTTTGCAGGGAAAGGCCCAGGGGTAAAGGTAAATTCTAAACTGCCTGCACTCAGGTGTCACTGTGCTAGGCATGACACAACACTGCCAAAATAAACATGTTTCCAGGAAAAGTTTACAGGTGGTCAAAGGCAGGTTTGGATTATCTTTCAAAGACTTCAAAGTGCTCTAAGTTCAAGTCGACATTTCTGCAGTTTTGCCAGCTTACCAGAGCAGAGCTAAGCATTGTTAGAGTTCTTTCAAGCTCCACATAGATTAAGAAATCATATAACCTTAACAAGGATTCCTATCTGAAATTTGTACACCTTTACTAGAGTTTAAACCTCCATTGTTGAGGTTTGTGACCTCTACCAGAACGTTACAGAACAGCAGGAGCACCACTCATAACCAGTAGATCAAGAAAAAAACCCAACCCATGAAGCAGTTACTCATGCTTGAAACAGAAGGTCTAATTCATTACTCCATTACCTACAGAGGACATCTTAGCCATGACGGCAATCCAGTATTAAACAAAAAATAGTCAATGATCATTGAAACATTATTATTTCTTTTTGTTCACAAAAACATGTGAACATAACAGTCCCTTGAAAACAAACTGATACCTTTTCACAGGAAGGGATCAAATAGCTTCAGAATGTTATCCACGTGTGAAAATACAGATAACACCTGGGTTTTTTTCATGTCATGGAATGTCTTGTCTTTTTTTTTTTTTTTTTCCCTTTCGCCTTTTTTTTTTCCCTTTCTTTTTCCCCCTTCAAATCAGTGAAGATTAAATTCTACCCTCTCAAAGTTTGACAAAGACTGGACAAATTCACCCTTTTAACAAAAGAATGGTTACTAAAGTTGTGCTTTTTAACACACTTGCTAATGATTTTATGCAGGTCTCATGAAGTCAGGAAAATTTTAAGTATAAATTATAAAGTATAAAATGGGATGTTCATGGAGGAGAACAGGTGCTTGAGTTCCTATTGGATGCAGCACACAGGCCATCATGTGTTATTGTTGCCTGGCTAATATTAGACATGGTGCACATTCTACCTTGTTTGACATAGGATATTTTACCCCATATTCTGCAGCAATAGCAACAAAAAATAGCATGTTTAGTAAATCACTCAGAAAAAAGTAAGGACTATGAATAGTAAGAGCAAACTAATTTGCCTTTTCATGAATAGACATTATACTGAAGTTTATATGGTCCCATCTGCTTCTGTTCTTCACAGCAGAAGAAACTTTCCCAAATATATGAGTATTCCATTGACTTAGTAAAGCAGTTTACAGATTATTCAAGACTACAGAGGTGTGCTGTGGTCTAGGTACTGTGACTGGAAATTTTGTTAAACACCAAATAAGCATTTTGTATCTTCATTGAAAGTAATGAAAGCTGTTCAGCTTGGCCTTTGCTAATGAAACCTCACCTCCCTCCCCAGATTACCTCAGTTTTCACTGATACACTATGACCCTGCCTTCACAAGGCTCATACTATCTTAAATCACCCATTTAGGAGAACCTATAGATTATCTGATCCATCTATTTCCATCATGAGTCTTTCACATTAGAGGACATTACATATTAGTCTTCGTATATTTAACTACCAGGAATAAGACAAGGATTACAAGCTTTCATTTTACTTTCTTTGTTGTGTTTTGGGTTTGGGTTTTTTTTTTGCATACAACATATCAAATTTGACTTGGGCCTAAATGAAAAACTTGTTCAAATCATTCTGTTTAAAGAAGCAAGTAGTGAAATATTTTCATGAAAGATATGCTAAAATATTTGGGAAGTGGAAACATTCTTCAAAAGCCTAAAAAAACCACTGTATGTTTTCAGAATATGTGTTAAAATATCCATAACTTTTACAGTGCAATTTTACTTATTTGGGAAATCTACACAAACTTGCTACCATGCCATTTTCTATTCAGAAAAATAGTCTTACTAATTGCTTAGATACTGTACTGCATATATCTGATATGTTTATGTAAGTTTAACAAAATCCACATTGAGATTACACCTGAAGGAAAAGTTTGAGCAACGAAAAGTCCAAGGCACTTGAACTCAAGTTGTAGTTCAGTCTGAACTATGCCAATCGTATCTGGCAAATCTCAGGTCCTTGATGACAGGAGAACAAAATGCCTCTGAAACCAATTTAAGATAAAACTAGATACTCTGTTTTAAGTTTGCAAGGGAACAGAAAGCGAGTTTAGAGTAGCTTTTATTAATAAGCTACTGACAAAAAAAAAAAACTGGCTTACTTCACTGACAAATATATCAGAAGCATAGAAAAGCATATTTATGAAGAGTGTGTGTTTAAGGGGTTTTCAAAGTATCAATAACATCCTCCCAAATTCAGATTCTACACTTTTTCACCAAAAGTCATGGAGAACATCTCACCCAATTTTTTTTATTTTTTTTTTTATTATGAGATTTAAAATAACTAGGTGCTTCTTTAATGGTTCACTTAGTCTACTAGATCTTTTGGAAACTAATTAGCAGATAGGTGTTATGAGAGACAAGTAGAATATGTCAGGAGATCTTACCTGGACTTTCAAAACTGGTGCACCCATTTAACAGGTTTCAGTTTGCAAGAACCAGAGTGGAGAAAGAAAAATTATCTACTTCCACTGCCAGATTTTCCCATACTATCTAAGGGAACAGATACTATATTTCTAAGATAACATGCGTCTTACAGTTTCAGGTAGGTAGGCTCCATTCACGGCCAGATTCTGTAACTTGCTGAAACTGTTCAGTTATGAAAGGCTTACAAACTGCAGATCCTCTCATTAGTCAAGTCCCAAGGCCTAATGCCTGCCCCTTCCACACAGCTACTCTTTGACTGAACAGCATAAACTGATTACTAATCTTCTTCCCAGTCACTGCCATCAGCACCTGGGTTCAATTATTGCTCATGTGACTTTTGCCACAGGTGACAGAAATTCTTGACTGACCTACCTGATAATCAATATGATTTTTTTGTACATACGCCACTTGCCTTGTCAAAAGAAAATTTCATTAGAAGGCAACTTCTTTTTACTGACTGCTTATGTTGGGTTTTCAGCTGTAACAGTTATTTTTTTTCCTAGTAGCTGGTACAATGCTGTGTTTTGGCTTTAAACCATGACAGCTTATGATTCAATAAAGTAATGAGCTCCATCTTTAATACAGGGATTTAAGAAAGATGCACTGTTGGTGAATTAACTTATCAAGTTTTGCTAAAGTTGTCTCCTGTCCCATCATTTGGATTACAGCTTAGAGCTGTATAGAGCAGAATACAGCTGAATTCACTGCTCTACAAACTGGCAGAAGAATCGGTTTATAAAAGATTGTTTAAGACAACCGAATTTGCCAGAAGTTTAAAGTTAAGTATTTGCTGTGCTGATCATTTAAAAGATAAGGGGGGGATCATTTAATGGAATCTGAAGCACAAAATGGATGTGGAGATTATAGTTTACAATCTACACTTTCATTACTGGAATAGCATTTTTAAGTAGCATCCCACAGAAGTAATGGCCTAGAAAATACTGCAAAATGATATAGTTGCATACGTACTTTTACTCAGTACAAATGTACATTATTGCCTTCCAAAACAAGCCAGCGATTAAAACCTGTGAAGATACATACATACTGAGACTGTCAATAATTAAAAAAATAAGGAAGCTAGTTCACAGGAATCAATGTTTTAAAAAAGCAGTTAAAAATAAAAAACAGGCAAGGGCAATGGAAACAGACAGTGCCTGGTTTCAAGCAAATGCTATGCAAAGTATTTCCCTTGCAAGAGAAAACTTAAACCAATTGTGAAACTATCTCAATAGCTTTTCCATCCTTAGGCAATGTTTTACAGCTATTGCTCATGCTGTGCTTCTAGCAGGCAAATGTCATTTTTAAATAACACGAAAGGAATGCAGAGTAGGAGTCAGAGTTCACCCAAGAAGATGAGCACAGGGCTCAGGGTTTAGTATACAGCCCAGTTGGAACCAGCAGTCGTTTTCTCCGTAATCTCTATTGATTGGAGAAACCACTGTGGCTCACAACAAAGACAGAACATGTCTGCCTGGTATGGCAGGTATATAACAGGTCTCAAAACCAGGCACTTTCAAAAAATATGCTAATTTAGTCTAATGCAGCATACCAGATAGAAAGAATCAATTTTAAATTGTGACCTTTCTGCTGACAATTGCCATCTGGCAGAAAATGTAGTATCAGGTCATCCTGTGCCATTAAGCTGTAGGCAAAAAAGTGAATGGCAGAATAATGGTTCATCCTTTGCAAAATCCAATAATGAGAGAGCCCAATTTTCTAGGTTAAAATCCAGTTACCAACCCAGTTCTGAAATATTTTGAAAAGTAGAAGATATCTATTAAGCTTGGTCTTTAAAACTAGCATGTAAAGATTTTCCCTGAAAAAAGTTCCTATTAAAAAGGGATCTTTGAATCCTTTCTTGCAAGGCTTTGGGGTAATATTTGACTGTTTACAAAGCTGTGGGGTTTTTTTTTTCCTTAGCCAGTTTTTGTAGTCTGATTCCTAAAGCAGCCATAATGAAGGGAAATATAAACTAAAAGTGACGGTTGAAGTTTATCAGGAGAAATCTTCATCAGCTTCTTCAGTTGAACAAAGACTAGAACAGGCATACTTTCCCTTTTTTGATTTTCTTCCCTTTTTTTAAGCTAAAAGCAAGAGGATTGAATCACCTTAGAGTCTAAAAGACAAGCTCTTATTTAGTGGCTGTTACTCGATTACAGTAAAACTTAATGGATTGTACACCAAAATTTAAGCTTCAGTTGCTTTTCAGCACTCTCTAATGAATTACTCCCCCTCTCCACCAAGATCACTCATCTGATTGCATTATAGAAATTGAAAGGTAATGTTAGGTATCCTTTGAAGTCAATGAGAAAGACTTTATATTGTACAATATCAATGAAATTACTATTTTAAATGCTAGAGAGAGATTTACAATTTTTAACAGTTTAATAGAGTTTGTTTTTTTTTTTAATATAGTTTCCATTTGTGTCAGGTTGTTGATCACTTGGTGCTGGAGACATTCTGCACCAGTAGGATGACTGAGCACAGACAATTTCAATTACCAGCCAGATTTTCCTTGACAAATTCACTTCTGACGTCAAAGGAAGCCAAACCTTCTCTGCATTTGTAAGGAAAACACCAACTCATATATATGCATGGCCAGAAGTGTGACAATTTCAACTGGTCTTTGTCTTCAGAAAAAAAAAGCCTACCTAGCACCCAAAATGAGACCTCTGTGCAAGGTTGTGCCAAAGTAAAGCTTGTCCATTCAGGTGAAGCTATCTGAAAATAGTTCAGGCTTCTTATAGTTCTGGCATCTGAAAAATGAGCCATACCTCTTCTTTTTTTTTTTTTTTTTTTTTTTTTTGAGAAAGCAGAAGAGTTTTTCTTTAAGGACTCTGTCAAACCAACATCTGCCTTATTGCCCATGAAGAAATATGGCTCTTGAAGTCCAAGAAGCATAACACATATAACTCTTACATTATTAATACTAAAAATTGGATGTGAATAAAAATTTACACACTTCTTTTGTTTTCTTTCTGTCTTTTCTATGTTACACTAAAGCTGATGCATTTCCAGTGAGGGTCTCCAAGGCAGAATTAACTCCATTTTTAAAGTAAAAAAAAGCCTTTTTGTTGATCAGATGTGCTGAGGTAGCACGAAAACAGAAGCTTCAGATTTGCAAGTTGTTTCTCAGGAGTGATGCTTCAAGTGGCTGGGCAGTTGTCATGGGTAAACTCCTGGCATCATTAAAATTTTCACAAAGCTTTCCACAATGGTTTGCTGGGCTAAGAACATTCTACAAGTACTGCTAAAATAAAATGCTCAAAGTACAAACTCACGGCTGTTTTCCACAATCACTGTTGAATATTATTAGCATACTCCCTTCCTATCCCACACTTTAACTTAAAATACATTTTTAAAAATAACAAAATAAAAACTACATGTGATATAAGAAATGCCCAACTGGAAAGATTTTGCTAATGTTTCTGTTTATCACATATTTCTTTATCTCAGCACAGCCATTTCTACTTCAATGTGCCTAAGTGGGTATTAAAATGAGTGACACTACCCATGACCCAAAGCATTGAAAGCAAGTAATGATGGGCAGCTGAGCCCCAAGTTGAAAAGACATTGCCAACCCCCCCTGCTTCTCCTCCCTCACTTTTTCCCAACCTTTTGGCCAGATCTAATTTAAATGTGAATACCTTAAGTAATTGCCAATATTTGTAAAGTCAGTATATGCAACTGCATTAGAGACAACACATTTTTGTGTACTGTTGGGCAGGGATATATTTATTTCTTTTTTAAATGCCCTGTAGTTGCTGGGAAGGTGCTTGGTAAAACTTGCCTCAGTTGGTGTACAATTGTTTTATACACTTTCCCCTTACTTCATTCTTTAGTGAACATCTCTGGAATAAGTAATTACTGTGGGAACACTTCTTTACAGCAATTCTCAAACAGCAAAATTGGCAGAGGTTGGTTTTATAAAGTTCACAAACTGAATGGTGCCTTATTGCCATAAACAAAGGGATTTTAACTACTAGCATTAAAATACACTAAGAATAACAGATAAGTGAATCTGTGAATAAAGATAAGTCCTTAATTGACAAGAAAATGAAGGATTAAGCTAATGCAGCATTATAGCAATATGCCAGGGATTCAAACTTCGGCCTACATCACCATTTTGGACTAAGTGATTATAAAAGCTTTCTGAATGACAGAAAGCAGGACTCCCCTGAGAATTTTTCTGCCTAAAATTTGTCAAAATGAGTGCAACTGGTACTAAGCCTCAATATAGGCTCTCTAAATGAATACATAATGTATTTAGTTACTTGAGATAATTGAAGTCTTGCCAATTTAATTAAAAATAAGCCACCTATTGAAAGGAAAAGATATTCTGAAATCTCACAACTACTGGTACCACTGGATGAATTCAATGAATTTATTTTACCATCTTCTGCCTACTGGCTTTACCTGAGAAATCAAAAATCTTTTGCTTGAAAAGACAGCTCATGCAAAAGTTCGGGAATCAAATCCTGAAGCCTTAATGGGTTTAACTGAATAAGAACTTCTTGCCTGAAACAGCAATTGGTGTGCATAAGCTTCTATGTTGCTCTAAATTGCATTGAGGGAGTGTCTTAAAAATATAATTGCTTTTTCATTTGTCCTTGACACCATACCCAACCTGTGTAAAATGAATAAATGAAATTAAAAACTAAAAGTAAAAGGAACTTTATGGAACCCAAAGAGTTAAAGGTTCAAGAGGTATTCCAAGCTGATCTTACCTTTGAGTGAACTAGTGGGTGAATACCTCAAAGATAAATGAACTTTTTGTTAATTACACTAAAATCGACAATGTGAGAGAACAAGTTCATGTTACAGCTAGTGGAAAAGGATATAATCAGAGACCCTTGTATAAATTTTATAACTATAGCAAAGGAGGAGATGAGACAGCCTCTATCTACTAACAAGTGCATAACGGTATAATTTAGTCCATGTACAGTCAAAAAATATGACAGTCATTTCTTATTCAGGTTGCTGGGTACAGACACATTTCTCCTCTTCCTAGTCTCATGAAACCAAGTCTAAACCCTACAAGACTTCCACATTGTAGAGTGGATCTCAAACCTAGTTTGCCTGAAACAGTTAGAAACTGCTCACAATATACCTTCTCCTGAAAGAGACAACTACGGCACTTAAGCATATAAAATCTTAAGTGTTTTGTTGGATTGAAATCAAATCACAGAATCATAGAGTAGTTTGATTCAGAAGGGACCCTTAAAGGTCATCTAGTCCAAACCCCCTGCAAGGCACAGGGACACCTTCCACTAGATCAGGTTGCTCAGAGCCCCGTCCAACCTGCCCTATCCAGACAAGTCCGTAAGTGTCAAACAGAGAAATTGTTTTAAGAGTGAGACAGACAAGGCAGAATGTTCTGCAGCACATTAGCTATTCTTTGGCCTTAAAGAGGGAAGGAGAGAAGGAGGAAAAGGAGGAGAAGAAGGAGAAGGAGAAGAAGAAGGAGGAGGAGAAGGAGAAGAAGGAGAAGGAGGGGGAGGAGGAGGAAAAGGAGAAGAGGAGAAGGAGAAGGAGAAGCAGAAAGAGAAGAAGAAGGAGAAGGAGAAGGAGAAGCAGAAAGAGAAGAAGAAGGAGAAGGAGAAGGAGAAGGAGAAGGAGAAGGAGAAGGAGAAGGAGAAGGAGAAGAAGGAGAAGGAGAAGGAGAAGAAAGAGAAGGAGGAGGAGGAGGAGAAAGAGAAGAAGGAGGAGGAGGAGGAGAATGAGGAGGAGGAGAAGGAGAAGGAGGAGGAGGATGAGAAGGAGGAGCAGGAGGAGAAAGAGAAGAAGGAGGAGGAGGAGGAGAATGAGGAGGAGGAGGAGGAAAAGGAGGAGAAGGAGGAGGATGAGAAGGAGGAGAAGGAGGAGAAAGAGGAGGAGGAGGAGAATGAGGACGAGGAGGAGGAGGAGGAGGAGAATGAGGAGAATGAGGAGGAGGAGGAGAAGGAGGAGGAGGAGGAGAAGGAGAAAGAGAAGGAGGAGGAGAAGGAGAAGGAGAATGAGAAGGAGAGTG
>JANHGB010023001.1:0-22669 GCA_026283785.1 Coracopsis vasa
TTCCAGAAGTTAGAGCAGAAAAGTTCCATTAGTGTAAAAAGGCATTGCCAGCTAAAAATGAGGCATGGAGAGGTATTTCAGTAATATCAGCAATAATATTCAGAGACTGTGTATACATGCATATGTGAATACATATATGTCTACACATGTGTAGGTAATTCGGTGCCACACTTGAATTTCACTGTTTGTTTCCTGCCTGTGTGGCTATTTCCTACACCAACTGCCTGAAATTAAACTTAGCCTTTATTAGCTGCTTGGGTGCTTTTTTTTTTTTTTTTTTTTTTTTTTTTTCTGACCAGGCCGCTAAGATGAAGTTGAAGAACTTATGGTACCATCTGCAGCTATAGAAAAGGCATAAAAGCATTTATAATTTTTCTTCAAAGTTCCCTGAATGCAACTGGGAAAAGATTTCCAGGAGATGTTCCAAGTACTGTGTGCTGCAATGGCTTATACTAATCCATCACAACTTTTAACAGTGTATCAAGTGTACTGGAAATACCTTTGCTGCATTGTTGCATTTCCTTATACTTTTCTCCTTGTTTTCTGTTGTAATAAGCGGCCCAGCCATAGCATCTGTTATTTTTCCCTTTCTATTCTCCCATTTCCTAGAGAGTCTTTTGCTTTTTTTCTGAAAGAGTTTGGCTGGGATTCCTTGTTAGCTGTGAGATCACATGAACCCGGGAGGTATAGCTGGAGCTCTGCCAGCCTGAGTGTCTGCTTGGAGAGGTCCTTCTCAAAGGAGAGGCAAACGCCAATAACGTGTACAAAGAAGCAAGGACTTTTTAAGATTATGTTAGGGGGAAGCTATACCTGCTTTGTTCCATGGGGTTCTGAACACTTTCATGGTAAAAATGTGATGTATGTAAACTGAAATTTTGAGTTTTCTCAGATAGTGGCATTATATTGCATTGTAGGTTGGAAATGATTGTCTAGCAACGTTAAGATAGAAAAACTTACTACAACTTTATTTGGTTTATATATTGCAGTATTATGTAGTTATGGATGTCCTTTTGTTTGTAACCTACTTGAAATATATAGCCATTTAATCAGAAGAGAAAGCAATAACATCTAGTTTGTTATGAAAATTAATAGCTTTTGTGATGCCTCTGAATGTAATGGATCTTTCTCTTTTGATTTAAATCATGATTTGCTCTTCAGATATTCTCCACGTATGATGAAATATTAGATACTTGGTGAAACTACAGTAGGAAAGCTTTGTCAGTTCTGTTTAGTTCCTGACATGAGTGCCTTTGTGCTTTTAGTGCCTTAGGTGGCTCCAGACAAATTGGAAAAATGCCCAAGCAGCAGTGCAATTGAAATTCAGGTGGGGTTACATGTCCAACCTGTTTAGGCATTCTATAAATCCCATTTTTCTACATCTGAAGGCAGTGGATATATTTTAAAATCTGCTTGATTATAATATCTAAACAGGAAAAAACAAACTCTGTTATAGAAACTGGCCTATTTGTCCTACATGGCAGTGCATGACCGTAGACTTCTTATGCTTTCCATATGCCCTGGTGTAATGAAGAGCTGTCACATGGCAAGTTTGGGGTTCTTCTTTGCCTTTTGCCTCCTCTGCTTCTGTAGCAGCAGACTGCTTGCTGGATTTGGCACTCAGTCCTTAAGGCCATGAAGATGGAGAAGTAGGGAATGTAAACATTAGGTCTTGAATAGGTGCAGTGGAAACCATCTGAGCTACAAAGTTTCATGTGCTCCGTTATAATTTCAGTGTCATCTATCTACGCATCTGTAGGGGTAAAAAGTGGTGGGTTAGATTGACTCACTGGCTTCCAGCTGGACTGTTTGTCATGGAAATGAGTTGCTTTGCCTCTGTTCTAGCCAATACCCAGATTAGATGTTGGGTTCAGTTGTTGCCTCTGGCACTAAGGAATTACTGAGGGCTGTTTCATGCAAATGCACAGATTTGCTCGGGTTACTCAATGCCCTCGCTTTGAGTGTTTAGAAAGTAAACCATCACTACATAGGAGGAGGGAGCTTAGATAACAGTAATACTGGAAAATAATGAAATAAATTATTTAAGGGTTGGTTTGGGGTTTTTTTAGGTCTATTTTTGCATTCTGCTGTAGCTACCACAGGTTTTCATGGCCACAAGTGAAGTGCATAGAAATCTTCCTACCACTGAAAATGAATAGCTGTCTAGAATCCCTTTTGCTCATTATTCACAGGTACAAACTGCAGACTAGATGCATACTGATATGGCTGGGTTTCTTTGCTGATGAAAATTGACTAGAATTAGTTTAATGGCCAGCTGTCAAAGGAAAACCTTTCCTCCAGCTAAAGATATTGTGTTTGTTTTAATTGCTAGAGGCCAAAGAGAGTTTATTTAATTTGGACATGCAATTTAAATTACTTAGTGAGCAGTTTTATTTTTCTCAGCTCAGCTTATCAGATCTGTTTAAGCCTATTTGTTGGTCATAAGGTACATTAGAAAAATTGTGATTCCTTAAAATTATTTGTTGCACATAATTAGCTTATTGCTTTTAGTCTTAAAATGTCATCTAAGCTACTTATTGAACAGATTAATATAGAGTCATAGAATCAACTAGGTTGAAAAAGACCTTTAAAATCATCAAGTACAACTGTTACCTCAGGACTGCCCAGCCCACCACTAAACCATATCACTAAGGGCAAACTGATCTCCCCTTATGGCTGCCCCTCCTGATCTCCACTTGCAGTCACCCCTCATCTGCCCTGCATAGTGGCCCATACTATATAGCTTCCTCTCCGAACCTTCATGGCCACCCCTCACACTTCATGGCTCCCCTTGCTCCCCCCTCATGATCTCCCCTCATGGCTGCTACTCCTTTACCCTCACGATCTTCCCTCATGGCCACCCCACCTCTGCCCTCATGATCTCCCTTCATAGCTGCCTCCCCTTTCCCCTCACTATCTCTCCTCATGACTACCCTTCACCTCTCATGGCCACACCTCCTCTCCCCTCATGCTCTACCCTCATGATCGCTACTCCTCTCCCCTCACAAAATCCCCTTGTGGCCACCCTTCCTTTCCCCTCAAAATCTCTCCTTATGGCCGCCCCTCCTCTACCTCATGATACACCTTCATGACTGCCTTTCACCCCTCATGGCCACACCTCCTCTCCCCTCACAAAATCCCCTCATGCCCACCCCTCCTTTCTCCACACAAAATCCCCTCATGGTTGCCCTTCCTCTCCCCCTCACAGTCTTCTGTCATGGCCTCCCCTTCTTTCCCCTCACAATCTCCCATAATGGCCATCCCTTACAACTGCCTTTCATTCCTCATGGCTACCTGTTGTCTCCCCTCATGATCTTCCCTTATGGCCGCTCTTCCTCTCCCCTCATGACCACACTTCACCCCTCATGGCCGCCCCTCCTTTCCCCTCACGATCTCCCCTCATGGCTGCCCCTGCTTTCCCCTCATGATCTCCCCTCATGGCTGCCCCTCCTTTTCCCTCACGATCTTCCTTCACAACAGCCCTTCACCCCTCATGATTTTCCCTTATGGCCACCCTTGCCTCCTTTCAGAATCTCCCCTCATGATGGCCCCTCACCCCTCATGGCTGCCCTCCTCTCCCCTCACAATCTCCCCTCATGATCTCCCCTTCACCCCTCGTGGCCACCTGTTGTCTCCCCTCATGATCTTCCCTCATGGCTGCCCCTCCTGTCCCATCATGATCTCTCCTCATGGTCACCCCTCCTTCACGATCTCACCTAATGGCTGCCTGTTCTCTCCCCTCGTGATCTTCTCTCATGGTCTCCCCTTCTTTTCCCTCATGATCTTCCCTCATGGCCACCCTTCCTCTCTCCTCATGATGGCCCCTCATGGCCATCCCTCCTCACCCCTCACAGCCACCTCTCCTCTCCCTTCATGGTCTCCCTCCACAAATGCCTTTCACTCCCCTCATGATCTTCCCTTATGTCCTCCCTTCCTCCCCCTTCATGATGGCCCCTCATGGCCATCCCTCCTCTCCCCTCATGAACTTCCATTATGGCAGCTCCTCCTCTCCCCTCATGATCTCCCCTCACAATCTCCCCTCACGGCTGCCTCTCCTCTCCCCTCCCCTCATGGTCTACCCTCATGATCTTCCCTCTTGGCCACCCTTCTTTCCCTCTCCCTCTGAGTGACATTCCTGACGTGCCCCCTGCTCTGTCCTGTGGATCTCTAATGGAAAAGATGAGGATGCACTAGCTCCTATGTTCTCCATCTATGTAGGACAAATTTAGACCCAAATTCCCCTTGTCCAAGCCCAGATTCACAGCTGAGCAAGGAAGTTGCCCTAGAATTTCCACACATCAGTGATTTCATAATATAATACGCTATATGTGTGGTGCCCGGGAAGAAAAGGGCACGTTAATGCTGCAAGACACACAGGTGGCTCCTCTGGAAAGAAATTCGGAATGTTTACTTTGCATTCGTTTTTTCTTTATCTTCTTTTTTTCCCCATGTTGTACATTATGGTGCCCTGGTATTCAGACACCTTATTCAACTAACAGCTAGGTAGTTGGTAGACAAAGCTGGAGTCAGACACCCAGCAGCACTTCCTGCTTAAGGCACATGACTTCTGGCTGAAGTTCCTCTCAAGCCTGTGTGACTTCCCCTGGAGTCATTCATGTTTCCTTGGGGGAAATTTTGACCCCCATAGCTGAACACGGTGTGCTCAAGAGATGCTGGAGGAACTAAACCATTGTTTTCCAGGGTTTCCATAATGCCAGACTGGCTGCCAGCTTGTTAAATGGTCACTGAAGTGGCATCAATATTAAAAACAAGCTGACCAAACCGGTAGCTTAATTTAGGAGCTTGTCAGGTGTATGGTAATGGCCTGGTAAGGCTTGATTAAAGGCGGTGTTTACAGGCCTCTGGACATTTTTAATCTCTGTGTACAATAAAATATTAAACATCAGCTTTTGCTCACAGATTTCTTATGGGAAGATCTACTCTGGGACTCCAGCAGCACTGAATACATTGGCCATTTCTACACAAGATTTTATATAGAGAGGAGGGAATATATTTGATACTGAATATGGAGTCAGTCAGTTTAAGCTTTCTGCTGTCGAATTTGTGTGACCTGTTTTGCAAAGGCTTACCTGGGGAAGTGTGATTTTGGTAATTACTAAGTGTGTGGAGGGAGGGAGGAAAGGCTCTGTGGTAGCCTTGTAGCATGTGTGACTTCCATCCAAGAATTTCTTCTTGAGGGAAAAACAGCTACACTGAAAATGATGGGTTGAGTGAAAAATAAGCTGCAGGGGATTAACTGATGCCAAGGAGACCTGTCCAAAAGGTGAAGGTTCCAGGGAGATCACATCAGTGTTGTCTCTGCTGCGGTTCCTGTGAGGTGGAGAGCAGGTCCTCAGGAAAAAAAAAGAAAAAGGCAATCTTGCCAGCAGCTTCTGTTTCCATTAAGGGGTGTGGATAAATGCATGAGGTTGTGTATGTGCAGAGAAGGTATTGGAAAGCTTTATAATGCTGTCAGGACCCGCAAAAAAATCTAATTGGAACAACAGTGCTAGGCCTAGAAGCAGAGCGAGCTCTCTTAATGCTGCCTGAAGTCCTGTTCACTAGCACTCTGTATGCTGAGGGAAATTTTTTCCCCAGGAGAAACCCTTGAAGTTTCTTCTTCTACATGGGCAGGGCTTGCAGACAGAGTGAGGAAATAATACTGCAAAAATGCCCTGTTACACATGTTAAGGAAGTTGGTTCACTCCCCCCACCCTCCTTATTGCTTGTTTGGACAAACATGTCTCATTTTTGAACATGTATGTTCTAGAACCATTCTGCATATTGAAATCTGCTATTCCATCTGTGTGCTGTATAATTTAAGCTCTGAGCCATATTATGATGTGCTGTATCACATACCCAGGCATATTTCATTCCACAGGAATTGTCTAATCCTGCCCTTTTTGCTATTGCAAAGTACATTTACATAGGAAGGCTATAAATGAGATTCTAGAAGGTATCAGAATGGCATAGACGTGTGCAGCCAGGACCAGACCTGAAGGGAGCAGCTGAGTTGTCTTCCCATTTTACCAGCTGGTGGGGCTCCAGCAGGGCTGTTGCCCTTGTTTTATTTGCTGCACTGCAAAGAAAGAGGCTCACTTAGAAGCATAGGGGAGAAGTGCCAGTGTTCAGGGCACTTCATCAGCATTTAGATGTTTTAAGTCCAAGAGGTGTCCCTCATTCTCTTCGTAATTGCTTCAGTATTTTTACTGATGCGGATTGAACTACTTGAGGCTGATGGGTCCCCTTGACTTTGCTCAGAGCTGCTGCCTTCTTGAGAAGGCTGCCTGCAGTTTGGTGTGTGCCACGCTCTTAGATTGCTAGGTGGCCTTGCTGAGCTTCTCAAAAGGTTGCATGATCAGCTTCATGCTGTCTGGATAACAGAGGAGTTTGGGTTCCTAACATAGGTCACAGTGAAGTGGCTGGAGTACTTGCAGAGAAATAGAGAATGCTCTGCACTTTCCTCTTCAGCCGAGAGGACTGGGAGGATGCTCAGCTGACCAATTGCTGGGGTCTTCCTAAGTGAAGTCACTACCTTGAAGGAGTCAAGATTCACTAAAATGAGAGTCTTTGTGTTTTGTTTTCTATTTCCAGTAGCATTTAATCACTTGATATGAGATGCATAAACAGTGTTTGAAGGGATCCTGTTCCCATCTGATTGCATTTTAAGAGAAGGAATTGTGTTGATGTTGAAAGCCAAGTAAGGGCTGTGATTGTGAACCCTGATCATAATGCGTGCCTTTCGGCAAGCAGATGAAATGCTTGTCTCTGCAGAAAGTCAGAAAGAGGGATGGAGCTGAGCTGCCCCTCTGTTGTTTTCTTTGGCTGGCTTAGATGGAGCTTGCAGAAATGTGGATTGTCCTGTGTCCCACACACAAGACCTCAATTCTTGTGGTCCACTTAGGGAATTTAGACCCCTGTAGCTTCTATTATGGAAGGAAAATGCTGGGTGTCATTAGGCCAAAGTCCTTTGGGATCCTTGTTCTTAGCATTTAATGGTCCACATGTGTTAATCTTGTTCTCCATGAAGTTTTGAAGAAGCTCTGCTTCATCTGATCTTGCTGGTTATTAGTCACAGATGTTTGGTTGTGTTTTGTTGTTGTTTGTTTAGGTTTGTGTTTGGGTTGGAGGGGGGTGTTGTCTATTTTGGGGTTTTGGTTTTTGATATTTTTTATTTTAATTTGTGTAATTCTTTAACAAAGAGGGTAAATAGATTTAAAGAACAAAAAAGATGTGTAATAAACCTCTTCATTGCATAAGCTTGAAGACTGTTTGAATACTTTTACTGGCAGAATTCCTGTCAGCTGGGTCTGTTAGCCCAGTGTATCTAATGTTCCTCAATATGTAATATAAATATTTTCTCAACAAATGGCAACCAGAAGTCAGTGCTATTCTTCTATCCATCTTTTTGTTGGGTTTGTTTTCCTTTTGGAGGGGCGAGGAGAGAGCAAATGCATATTCTAAAGTTTTGTTCCTTTCAGTTCTGGTTTTGCAATGACTGGGAAAAGTATCCAGAGATAGATGCTGTAAGTATTTCGTACTGCTGTGCCTGGCCCTTTAATGTCTTTTAAGAAGTTGAATCTTGCCCTTTTATGCCCAGTAGATGTTGCTGTTGAATCAATAACACTGAAAGAGGACAATGGGGAGAAAAGCTTTCAGGGCTCACATGGTATGGTAAATATTCTGGTATCTTATCCAGAGAAAAGGGGTCTAATTTCTCAAAACTAAAATTCAGCTCCCATAATGTCTTTATTTTTATATATTGGCTTGAGAATCTGCAACATAAATGAGAAGTATTCATTGTGTGTATAATTTTGAGTTACAGCTTTAATGTCCTGTGGGAGAACTGCAGGGAAAGTGGATTTTCCACCTTGCTATCTCTTTTATGGTTTTACTACATATTTATATTTATGTCAGTCATGTATCATGCTATAGAGATATCACCAATTTGGCAAAACTATTCCATATGGTAGGAATAGGCATTCCTGTAGCCTCTCCAAGTCAGCGTTGTTCCTTGGAAGCTGGTGCCTTGCCTAGTTGTTGGAGCACCTTTTAGGATGAAACTCCATAATATAGGGTGAGTTTTGCATGCTCTTATTGAAGGATACAAAACAGGGGAGGCAGGTCACTTTGGCAGAGAAAACTGAAAAAGGATAAGGAAGAAAACACTTAAAGGTGGCATGTTTCCTTTAGCAGCATCTGTCCAGTAAGGTTATGTGTAAAGCAAGATTTTTTTAAACTATTTTTAATGTAGTATGGTCTTCTAACAGAGTTTTTGTAATAGTTTGTAATTGTTCAGAAAAAAATATGTGAATAAAACATTGAGTAAACAAGTCCTCTCACTGATGAATTTTCTTTCACTGTTACACGGGAAAACACCTGCAGCTATTGGTTTCCTTGGAAACAAATTTGCTGCGGAAGCTCAATGCAATGCATTGAGCCTCAGTCCTACTGCATTTAAGAAGAATTCAACATGCACACTTGGACCTTTTTACTACATTTGTTGCTCAAATGCTGTGTTATTTATGCTGTTCTCACAAAAAACACCTGATCAATGGAGATGTGCAGCATGCCTTGGATTTTGGACAAAACAACAGGAAAGGTTGGTATTTACAAGCCTAAACGTAGACAGTGTATGTGTGTATTTATTACACCATCTAGTTTTCTGAACATTTATTTTTAAAGCATTGCCTTTTAAAGCTCAGTGCTATTGTTTGCATATTGTTGCAGTCTTGGCTGGTTTTTTGGAGTTGGAGATCAGAAAGATGCTGAAAGGAATTGCTGGTACATATGCCTCATAATAGGATTTTGGCAGGACATTGGTTTTATTTGTAGTTTACTTAAGTAATTCAATATGGGATACATGTATGTTCTCATAGATTAGTATTTTTGTTCTGGCTGTGAGAGGAGTGTGATTTCACATATTGTGTTAAAAGATTTTAATGATGCTTATGATTAGCTTCCACTATTCAAGCCAAAACCAAATCTGTGCAACAGTGTGGTTGTTTAATTATGTCAGATTTAATTTAATAATTATTATACTTTAAGAAAGAGTAGCTCTTTTAAGCTAGTACTGCATAAGAATAAGATTGATTTTCAGCAGGTATGTTTAATATGGTTTCTTGTGTGTAGCTGGGTCACAAGTACATGAGGTAGAAGTCACATTTGAGTCTGTCTTTCATATAGTAAAATAGTTTCCCATATATATTGGAAAAGTAACATACAGTACTGGGAAGACTACACTGCATAGAAAAACACTTAACACATGTTGACAAAACATTGTCTGTAGCTTGTCAAATATCATAAAGACATCTGGCAGTAATTCCATGGTGGGATTGCTTGCAAAAATAGGCTTTTAAATGTTTCATAAACTCCTTTTCCTCTCTGAATCAGGCAGCTGTTCACATGAAATTATATATGTTTAGTCACGAGGTCCTTTGCATTTGGATTTTATTAATGAGTATTAAACAACTTTTAAATCTGAGACCTTACTCTGTTTCCCCAAGATAATGTTGCTTGCTGAGATATATCTTTAAAAAGAGTTCTCTCTCTATAAAGGACTTGAAGTGAAGTTTTCATGGACTCTCTTTTTATTACTATTTGTTTTGGATGCTCTAGGTTGCAAACTGAGCCTATCTGGGATTGACAAGGTAGGGAGAGCAGGCAGATTCTGTCTTTTCTGTGAGAAACTAGTCTTTAGTTTTAAGTACTCCTTTGCAAATGTCAAGGGGAGAGGAAGTGAAGGGATAGAAGCAGAATGAAAGAATTATTTGTATGTCAGGTGCTATTCATAATCTATCTTCTGAATCCAATCCTACCCCTTCTTGTTGCCTCTACACATTTAAAAATGTAGAAAATGGATACAAATATATTCTACAGTAAAGCAGAGAGTCCAGTTCCTTGAACAGCATGCTGCCTAATCCCATGAAAGCAATAAGATAAAAGTTAAGCCATCTAATAACAGCTACTTCTACTTTTTGAGAGATGTTTGCCTATCATGCATTACCACATCACTGGTAGGTGGTTTATTTTTGTGTTTCTTTGGTCTTATCCAGTAGAGTCTTCCAAAGAAAGTTCTTTAGTGATTTTTGCTTTTGTAGCAGGTGCTCCTAGCAGTGGCAGATCCAACCATACTAATAATCACAGATGCAAAGGTGACTATTGACTTAATGCTTTAATGCCTCTTTGTTTCTCTAAAGGGTTGGTGAAAATTTTGAAGGAAGTAAATGGCTCTTAGGGGGATGCTAATGCAGATCAGACTCTAGGGACCAGAGAGACTTTTACTTCCAGGTGCATTGGTGTGGTATAGCTAAAATTTCAAGTCAGGCCTTCCAGTGCATGGTATCTGACATCCTCAAGCCTCCTCTATATGCTGCATTTGGAATTACAGCTTTTCAATTATATTTCATAATTCTAGCCTCCCTGTTCTCCCTGCTGCTTGTCTGTGCTCTGCTGATGCATTGACAGTATTTATCTCTGAAAATGCTCTTCTTGGGTACTCAGCTGGGATGGTGAAGAGAGTCAAAATGTTCTCCTTGAGAGATCCAGGCATTGCCATGAAATATGCAGGAACATGATTGGAGACTGGTCCATTATATATCTTCTGTCTTGGAAAGGGGCATATGGTATCATAATTTTTTCTTTCTTTGAAGTCCTTCCCAGGCCTAACATCCTGACAATAGTCATGCAGAAGCATTGTATACTATGACAAATGTATGAAGATGTACAAAGAGATAGTGGGGAATGTTGTGGGTTTTTGTCTGACACATTAATGTATTTTTACTTTGTTGAAAATTTTTGATCTACTTCTGAATTTTTTTATTAAGTCATAATTTTTTTCAATGTTGTCACAAATAACACCTGATGAACTGAACCAAAACTGGCATTGTTGATATGCCCTATGAATCAGCACATCCAAGTTGTACAACTGTGTTTCAGTAGGCGTTCTGCTACTGAGTTTTTGAGAGGACTGCTGCAGTTCAGTCTTGGATGTGGTAGTTACATCTAATGAATAAACACAGATGGGTAAGTGGATGAAGTGTGGGACAGGACGGCACTAACATTCTGCTGAGTCTCTGATTGGGGCTGGCAGCTGAAGGAGGAAGGGATTTTCAGCCCATTGAAACTGGTCTTATAAAGAGAAGAACTCTGAGAACACAAATTTGCAGAAATTAACTTGAAATTTCAACAAAATTTCCGGTTCTGTACTCTTGCTGTTTCTCACTTTAGGCTTTGTTTAGGTCTCATAAAAAATGACATGAGTCAGTGGACAACAGAATGCAGTGCAAGAGCGCATGATTACAAAGCACCTGTTGAGAATATCAATGTTGGAGATATTCTGGTGCACCAGTTGGTACATCCTGGAGGTTATTAGTTACCAATAACTGTGCAGCTGACCTGACAGCACTGGATAGGAATAGAAGCAATCATGTCTCATGACTTCAAATGGTGTACTTCTCCAGGATTGAGACTCACTGTGAGCCTGTCCTTCTGTGTTAATCTTTGTGGATTTATGGAGCCAACTCTTAGTTGTGGTTGTGATCCACTCAACTCAAGAGATACTTTTTTAAAGTGTCCAAGTATTACAAAGCTTAAAAAAATACTTGAAATTGAAGCTTATGCAACCTCTTATGTGTAATAGATACTTTGCCAAAAAAACACTTCTTTTCGCTTAATTTTAAAGGCAAAGAAAGTGAAAATAAACAGCTTTGCATTGAGTTTGTCAATCCCAAAAGGATCCTTGTTATGGATTGGAAATAGCTCTAAGAGTGAAGGAGGGAAAAGAAGAAGTGTCAGCAGTACATAATCAAAATAACAAGGAAATGTATACAGGCATGCTTACATTTTTTCTTTTAAAAGCAGTAACTACTCAGGACTGTGGTCCTTCAAGAAAACTAACAGCAATACTTTTAGAAGCCAATTAAAGCAAGAATTCAGTCTTTCAAGAAAGCATGACATGGTGGTTTGGTTGTGGCTTACAATGTAAAGAAGCCTAGATGACATTTTCCTTTCTGACAGCTTTACCATAATGAAGGCAGAGAAACTATAAACTGAAAAGCAGTCATTTTTCCCTCATCTACTGAGTTATTGTGCAGACCAGCTTCCAGGAAAGATCAATTTAATTTGGCTGGTTTGGGAAATAGCACCTTCTGTGAAAAATATTACATGGAAAAAAAGGTAGGGGGTCGGAAAATGCTCACTATTTCATATTCTAATAAAAACAACAACCCTCCCCCTAAAACTCTTACCATTCTGAATGGGACATAGTGATTTTTGCTTGTCAAAAACGAAAAGGTTGCGAAAAGGCAAAAGCCTATTTTTTTTTTCTTCTTTTACCCTGCCTCGAATCTCCTGCCACTTTGGATGAGATCTGACCTGGTCTTTCTCTCCTATAGTAAGCATCCATTAACACAAATAACCAGACTAAGAAAATAATGTTATTTTATTTATTGAGGATTGTATGCAATAAAATAGATGGGGGAATTTGCCTATTAAGGAAACACACAGAGAAGTTTTCAAGCTCTGTTGTGAAAGACACAAAGGAAGGACCTGTGGTGAGGGCAAGATATCTCAGTCTTGTCGCAGAACACGTCCAGGGTTTGACCTTTTTGGCTGCAGGCTAAATACCTTAAGGTTGTTGGAAATAATTTTTCTATTCCTGGTTGTTTTTTGAGATGACTTAAATTTTGACAGACAAAGCCAAGTCCTATAACAGGGTGCAGTCTAGAAGTGAGGCCAGCACCCAAGTGCAGAATAGTAAGTAGCTTTGTGGGGCACATCAGCCAGAGGTGGGCAACTCAGCCAGACCCAATCACAAACTGAATTTTCCCTTGTTCTCAGTTCATTCCGGATTATTCCATTATTTCCTTTTCTGGAAGGGGAAAAGCTTTCTGACAGCCTAAAGCTCCAGTGAATGCTACGTTTTTAAAGATGTAGAAGTGGAAAATGACAGTCAAATTTTAAGATATGTCCCATTTAAAAAAAAGGTTCTGAATTAAAGTTGACATGTTTCTACTCTTTTATCTGTGATAAAACTTGTCAGCCTGTTCCTCAGGGGAAAGCACTTCAGTTTTATTCTGTGCAATCAAATTGAATGGTCCGGGAATACCAAACTTTCATTCAGAGTACTTTTTAGATTACTGATTGTATGTAAAACTTACGATTATAAGTGACAGTTAAATATCACATTTTGTTACAGAGTAATTTCCTGAGAATGTTTTAAACCAGCCCTGACTCTCGAGTGGCAGACCTGCTAAACTTTGATGTGTATGGCCAGTTCTTTCTTTTCTTGATATGCAAAATCTGAACACCCACGAAAAGGGACTGGTTTAAAGCCTAGGACATAGCAAAAGATGTGTATGTTCTGCATTGATTTAATTTAATTTAAATACAGAATGCTAACTGGGGGGGGGGGGGGAAAAATGACTATGACATCTCTGCATCCAGATTCTACCACCTATTTAATTACCATGGTACCTTTCAATGTCTGATCTCCTAAAACAAGAGCTCCCCAGTTTCAACTTTTTTTCTATCTATTAAGTACTTGTGATTTCATTTTTATATGGGTTTGAGTAATCTCCCTTGTGTGGCCTTGCCTTTAATTATACATACCCAAGGAAGTGCCTCCAAGAAGAAAATAACTGACATTTTATTTCTTTCCATATTCTGTTTGCAGTAAGTTCTTTTCCCGCTTACTTGTATGATTCCCAGTCTTTGGTCTTCCTAACTTTCTACAGAAAATGCTTTCTTCATCTATAAAGATATCTCAGTAAACTTAGAAAGGTAGGGTCTTACTTGGCATTGCACTGGCAAAAAGGCAACATTCATTGATTGCCATGCCTGTTTTTAGAGGAGTGCAGCTGCTCACACATCTGGGTAGTTTAGCTCCTCAGACTGGAGAGGAATAAAGGGCTGGAGCAGCCCTCAGCAGAACTGGGGCAGTTGGAGGTGTTACACTAAATAAACTCTTTCAAGGCTCTTGGCTCTGCAGTGATTACTTAAGCCCATGTGGCAAAAGAGGAGGATGAAGAAGAACTGAATGAAGCAGTTATTGGGAAACTTGGCGCTCTTTAGAAGATCAGTGGAAGAGATTCAAATGACATTTCATTCGTTTCATACAAGTAAGGGAGGCTGGGGAAAAAGAAGACCCTGCCTGTTATGCTGGGAAGTATTGAAACCCTTGATCTGGTCAATCATTTTAAGTTCATTCAGGCTGAAGAGCCTAACTACAAAAACCTTCACAGAAGTATGAGGAATGCTGCTCTATTGTGAAACTGAGATACGACATAAGAAATGAATTCGGAACAGTTACTGGATAAGATAAGCTTTAAGAACTAATCTTATTTTTTTATTTTTTTAAGGAGAGGCTAGATTGCAATTGATAAGGAGAGGAAAAAAATGTTTAGGGAAGAAGACTGAAAGTACTGGGAGCTGGACTGTAGCAAGATTGGGCTGAGCTGGAGAAGAGGCCACCAAATAGAAATGAGTATGTTGCATTTTTTCCATCTTCTACTACTACTCAACCGTGGGGCTGAGCAATAAGAGAAGGGAAGGGAAGCACTTACGTAGAAAGAAGTTGAGGGTGAACCTTTTCACCTACTGCTGAGTACCTGGTCTGGGTACCACCTCAGCCTGGTCCCTGTGTGCGGCTAAACGCACATCCCAGATGAGGGAGAATGGAGAACAGCTCTAGGCCTTTTTTTCCTGTATGGCATTTACTTTATCAAAGGAGAATATTTTTGAGGTTGATCTGAAGCTGAGAACTTGGTAAACATTTGGTAAATTAATGGATTAGTAGAACAAGGCATAATTTTGGTGAAATCAGTCTATTAAATGCTTCTGTACATCTGATAGCTCCGTGTCTGTGTGTCTCTATGAACCTTGCCCATGCTCTGGATTTGTACGAATGTTTGAGTGTCAAGTTTTTAAGATGAAAAGACTTCTACTTTTTTTTTCTTTTCCCCTTCCTGCATGTATTTGCAGGATAATGACTCGTACAATGCGAAGTTCTCTGTATTCCTTGAGATTGTGAATCTAGGAACAATTTTCTCCTTGTGAAAGAGTGAGGTGTTGCCAAAACCAGAATACTGCCATCTCTACTTATGAATCCGAGTTTCAAATCCCAGATGCTTTACATAATAAAGCCTAACTGGGCTGATTACCAAGAGAACTCAGTCATTCAGAAAAATAAAAGGGAAAAAATCCCTTTGCTTCATGAAGGAAGAACTGGTGCCAAGGGGAGGTTGAAATGTTAAAAATGCATTTTCTGTTTGGATCTTTCATATCAACTATCCTGTTTCCTCTTTCTTTCCCCTTTTATTTAAGGCTGGGGATCAGTATTGCTCTTGTGCAGTGGGTGTATGTGGAAGTTTTTTGTAGGACCTCTGAGGACCTAGGTTATGAAAAGCACATTTAATGAGTCTCTTCCCGCTCTGCAGGAGCCCAGCTTAGGTAAGTCTTTCTGGCTACATCTGCAGTGCCTTAGGACAGTGGTGGTGATGTGGATGCCTGTAGCTTCATTGCTTACATACTCTATAGAGTTTTGTGGCATGTGACACTGAGGCCATCCAGAAAAGAGTGTGGCTGACTTGCCTGCCTGTTGCTGACCACATGATATTGCTGGAAAGCAGTATGGGATGTTTGGCAGAGGATTCAGCCGCATAATCATTAACCATCCATATGCTCTGACCATTCCTTTCACAGCAAGCAATGTGGTAGGGCCCATGCAAAGCAGCAGGAAAACCTGTATGTGTTTTAATTTCTTGCAGTCCTACTTTATATTCTATAAATAGTCTTTTTTCCACTGCAGCTGCTCTCAGACTCTTAGAGAAACTAAGCTCCTATGAGTTAAATGGAAGCCCTCTTGTGGATTAATAATTGATTAAAAAATGAGAAACAGAGAGTTGCTTTAGGTGGTCAGTTTTCTGTGGAAAATTAGCTGGAAATGGAAAGGAGGCATGGAAAGACAAGGTTTGCAAACGTGAAATTATTCAGAATAGTCAAGTTCAGTGCTGAATGCAGACAGTTGGAAGATAAATTGGTGATGCTAAGTAACTGATCTGTAGAAAAGGTGAAATTAGTTGTTTGTACAGAGCGATACATCTGAGAAAAGACAATGCTGTTTCTTAAGCTAGCTTGAGACCTTGACTGATTGTGGGTAGTTTCCCTGAAAACAGCAGCAGCTCAGTCGCTGCTCAGTGTTGGTCCGAAAGGCAAACAGAGCACTACAAACCACTGAGGGAAACCCGAGAACAACAAAATCTTTATGTCACTGCGTAATCTCTGCTGTGCCCACATCTTGAGTACCATGTCCAGTTTTGTTCCCTTTGTTAGAGCAGAATTAAGGTACGTGGAGGCACAGCGAAGGCGGTCAGAGGTATGGGGTTGCTTTTGTACAAATAGGAACTAATTAGTGTCGGAAATTTTCTGTCAGGAAAAAAAGGCAATTGGAGGTGACATAATATCACCTACAGTGGAGGTCTGTATAGTCGTGAATGGCTTGGGGAAGTGAATAGAGCGTGTTTATTTCCTGGTTTGTTTTTTTTTTTTTCCACTGCTTCACAAAAGGCAAACTGGGGCACCAGAAAAATTTCACGAAGGTAATTTAAACAAAAGCAGTTTTTCACAGAGCACATCATTAAATTTTGGAACTCACTAACTGCTGATATTATGGAGATCAAAGTAAACTTAGCAGAGAAATTTATATAGTTGGAAGTATCTTTTGCTCAGGCAAAACTCATTACATTATTATAATGACTTACGGGTATTGCTTTGGCTGCTCGCATGAGAGGGTTGTTGTGTATTACTTCTGGAACATTTTTAAAATAGCTACAATTTCATGAAAAACTAGGTAATGCTTTTTGGCTGGAGCTGTTTGAAAATAAGAGTGGTGTGATGTTGCTGTGTTTGAACAGGCTTTGCTGGAGACAACAGCCAAAACCAGAACAAAGTGGAGTACAGAAGTTAAAAAAATAATGTTGTTTTGGCATTCAAACCTCATAGACGTTTAGAAAAAAAATACAAACCTGCAGAAATCAGGTGAATTAAACATCCATGTAGCCCTGGAAGCTGGAGATTAAATTCTGCAATACATTTGCTCCCTGCTTATTATCTTTGCAGTTACACTGAAAGAAATAGGAATACAGACCATTTGACAAAAATGTTTTCACTGTGTTTTAAACATCTAATGCAGAACTGAAAGGCTGTGTGTTCCTCAAATTTCTTTGTGAAAGTGTTTTTACGCAAGGCTATATACTTCAGTATGAACTCCTCTGTTGCAGCAGGGGCTTGCCTTAGGACTGCTGAAGATTTTTTTTCCCAAAAGAAGTTAGCAGAAGTTAAAAAATCAGAATTCCAAAAGCAGCTTGAATTTTTTATTAAAAAAAATAAAAAAAATCACATTTTACCTGAAAAGTTTAAACCTTTCCTATTGTGTTTACAGACTCTCAGTGCTGGAACCGAACATTAATTGTTTTACTCTCAAATTTTAATGTAGCATGAGATGTGTGAGGCTGAAATGCCATGTGTAACTCCCTAATACAATCACTGTGATGACCTGCAGAGGTGTGGGGCATCAGGTACAAACTTCAAGAGTAAAAATTTCAGTAGCTGGTCCCTGAGCTATACTGAGGCTTTCACTTCCAGAATTGTTTTGATTCCTTAGGTAGCACATTGTAAGATACTGGCTGGATTTTTGTTGCAAGGAAGCTCAGCTGGCTCCTTTTGTTGAGAGTTTATTTGAATTTGTTTAAGGTCTGTTTCTTTACTCTGACTCAAGTTTATTCATGAAACCACAGATGATCCAGTTTCAAACTAGTAGGGATCCTAATCCCACATTCTGGTTAAGTATCTTGAACATAATGTATCTGTTTCCTTCAGTAGAGAAACCACACGTAAGCTCATTACTGTATCACTTCAGAGAGGGCTGCTTGATTTCTGTGAACGAACATGATCAAAACAAGTACATGATTACAAAACTCCCCCTACTTTTAGGTAAACTAATTTTCAGTCCAGCTAACTGAAACCTTTAGCTTTGATGCTCTGCTTGTGCCTTGTGTGTTTTGAATTTGTTTGAAGTTGTGGAAACTATATGTAAAGTGGCGACGTTGGTATAACTGAGGTTTAACTAGCATATGAGAGTTTTCCATTCATTTTGCACAAGTATAAATAGACTTTATGTGCGTGTGATCCTGAAAGTTGACTGGCTGATGTGATAAAATTCATCAATACATTTATACCTTGCTCTTCATTTGCTATTTCATTGAGAAAACACCATGGAAAGATAGACCTTATGAGATAAGGGATTGGAACTAGATGATCTTTAAGGTCCCTTCCAACCCAAACCATTCTGATTCTATGGAAAATTTCCTATGATGTGCTATATTTCTGTGATAACATTTGTTATGCAAATGCTTGACTGAAGACTTAATTTTTTAATTTCTGTTAATATACAAATGGAAATATATATGACTCGTGTCATATATAATACATGGGGCTGCTGTCAGCCCATCCTACTTGGAGTTAAAATGATGTGGTGCTTCTAATAAATGAATATTTAAGCATGATCTCAATTAATGTTATTGACATAGGAAGCCCAGATAGACTGCTGGGTCCTCTTCATTTATTTTTTTTACGCTGCTGCACAGGCTGGAGGTGCCTTCCCATCCCCTTTGGCTGCTTTCTATCCTTCCTTCCTCTCCTGTCCATGCCCCACGGCTGCCCTTAACCCTGTGCCCATGCTCACACACTGTGGTTAGCCAAGGCAGAGCACGCCTCGCCAGCCTGTGGCATGTAGGAGAAGGTGAAAGTCCCAAAGAGCAGCAAGATGCACATGCGAGGCGTTTTTAAGGCTTCCAGTGCATAAAATGGTCCTGCAGACCCCAGCCCATTGTTCCCCTGAGATGCAAGGGAGCTGCCAACCTCCTGCTCCAAAGGGATGCTGATGGCAGCAGCAGCCCCCTTCCCGCTGTGCCAAGGCCAAACATATGCTCAAGAGGTGGAACAATGAAGCATATGGGGGGGTTGGAGATAAAAAGTGACCCCCCTGCAATCCCCAGGTTAAGAGACCAGGAAAGAGGTGGGGGAAAGCAGCCCCCCCCCCCCATCCCAGCCCATCCCGAATACTCCATAGTGCTCCTGCTCCTCGAAACCTCTCTATTTAGTGGGAGCCAAAAACAATCACACCCGCCCCAGCCACACACACTCCATGCGTCCTCACTGCCACCCCACAGCCAGACCCCCAAGTGCCCCCATGTCCCCAGCCTTACTCGTGCGCAGAGAGCCGCGCACCGGGCATCGCACCCCGCTCACCTCCGCTGCCGCCGCTCAGCCGAGGGCCCCCCGCCCGCACCCGGGATTGCGGGATTCCAGCCCCAAAAGGCAGCGCAAACAAAAGGCGCCCCCCGGCTCCATGGCTCCGGAGCCGTCCGGGAGCGAGGGAAGGAGGCTCCGGGCAGCGGGAGAAAGGGCTCTGCTGCGGGGGAGCTGCGGGAGGGCTGGAGCGCCGCACCGAGCCGGCTGCGCGGCCCCCGCCGCCTTTCCCACGGTGGCATTGGGCCTCGCAGTGTCCTCGTCCCCCCCCCAAGGCCATGCCCTGCTCCGTGCAGCACGCACAGGACTCTTCTCCCTGCCCATTGTCCCAGCCAGAGCATCCCCTGGGGGTCCCCAGCGTTGGGATGCAGGGGATTTGCTGGTGGGTTTGGGTGACCACAGCACCCGCAGGGCACTTGGCACTGGTGCAGTCGAAGTCCCCAGCAGTGACTGGCAGGGGATGGAGGAGCCTGGTTATTGAATAACTTTTAACCTCCCCAGGTGGAAGCTGCTCTACGTCCACCTCATCACACACGTTCCTTTAGTGCATTGGGGTTTGTTTCTCCCTTGCACCGAATGGAAGGGTTGGGAAGGAGGGAAAGGGTGAGAAAAAAGCTTCAGATTTGAATTCCAACACCCAACTAATAGGGAAAAGTAGAATTGGAAAGCCCAGCAGCCCCTCA
This sequence comes from Coracopsis vasa, assembly GCA_026283785.1. NCBI lineage: Eukaryota > Metazoa > Chordata > Aves > Psittaciformes > Psittacidae > Coracopsis > Coracopsis vasa. The sequence continues at coordinate 19,989 of JANHGB010023001.1, forward strand.
CTGCTGCAGAAACAGGCTTCCCAGGGAGAGAGCCACACAGGGCATCAGGACCTTCCCCTCTGCAAAGCACAGAACAAGGTGCAGACCCCACGATGAGGCCGCTTCCACACCACAGCCAGGACAAAGGAGGCTCTTTTAGCCTGAAACCTAAGGCATTACATATAGACATAAGGAAGGAATTGGTTTTCTAACCCACCCCCAGAAGAGCAGGCAAGGAGCTCTTGTCCTTGACGCTGAGGTGGGGTTTGTTTGAGCTCGATCAGGAGATAACAGGTCTTTCCAGGCATCTTGAAGGGTTTTGCATTGATTTTCCTCAGCTACAAGTGAAGGAGAACAGGAAGGTGCCTGCAGGCTCCTTACCATAGCCCCTGTGTGCTGCAAAGTCAGGGGTGCTCAGAGAATTAGGATGCATTAAGAGCTACTGCATTAACTAAACCAGTGCTTAGAGATTAAATCATCACCAGGGACCCTCTTGTCCCCTCCAATCGCCCCATTCAGTATCCACCCAGTGATGAGAGAGCTGCACCTTAACTCTGCATCACGTTTGGCTGCTGCAAAGCCCCTGAGCTTCCCTTTGCCTTTAAAGAGGCAATTGGCTTTAAATTGAAGAGGTTTTAACACCAAACAACCCCCCCCCAGCCCCGAGCAGGGAGGGATGCGCTTGACCCACACATGGCACCAGCATGGATGTAGCTCTCTTGCCCAGAAGCCTCAGCTCAACGCCAAGGAACCCAAACCCTTGTAAATCAAATCAGTTTTCATCCTGCCCCCATCGCTGTCAACACCTGGATCAGGTCCCTGCAATGCTTCACATGAGCCCTTCTCATCCCAGGCCTACCCAGATGCTGCTCCTGAGAGCAGGAACCTGTCCCATGCGCCCTCCTGTTGCTCACCATTGCCTGCAAAACTCCACTTTCACCTGATTGGGAGCAATTTAACCCAGCATCTTCCTCTTCCAAAGCCAGAGTCAATCCTGACTGCTCTGCACTGGGGCCATTCACCAACAAGAGGAAGACTTTTGAGCAGCAAATCCCCATCCCACCTCACATGAGCAGCATCAGAGCAGTTCCATGTTTCTGCCTTTAAACCCCCGGTTCTGGCTTCCCAACCCTGCATTCCCAGGATCTATTCCCAAACATCAGCCAGGATCATGGAAACAAAGAGAGGGCGGTTAAAAAGGCTGCTGTGTTCTGATGTTCAGGTTGCTTTTATAATCAACTACAGGCATTTAGAGAAGGGGCTTGGCCATCTCCAGCAGTGCAGGAGGAAGCCCTAAAGGGATGCCCTAGGAATGCAGCCAGACAGGCTGGGGCAATCGCTATTTTATAGCTTCCCAAGCACTTGAAGGCAAATCCTGTCTTCCCACCTTAATTCCATGGACAAGAGTGTTTTGAGCCTCCTCAACAGCTTTCACCTGCTCAGCATGACCTTCCCAGTCCCTAAATCCCCCCTACCAACCACAACATCACCCAGCACATAGCTCACAGCACTCATCCCCACAGCATCAACCACCCAGCATCACCCCGAGCCCCCTGGCATGCACAGACTCAGGCTGGGTCTCAACCCACCAGCCCAAATCTCACTCACCACTGGATCCTGGATGGCCACAGTGTTATTCCCATGGGAAAAGCAGTCCCAGGGGTGCTCCCTGGGAGGCAGTGACCACCACATGTGAGTGAGCAGCACTCAGGGCTCTTTTCCTCCCCATGCATTGTATTTAAAGTGTGGGAGAAATTGCTGATAATGGGGCAATCCATCTTCCTCCCAGCACCTGAGGCAGGTTTGCTCCAAGCCAAATCCAAGGACAGGACCAAGGGAAGCCACTGAGAGCATTTACCCAGCCATAGAGCAAGGGATCCTCTCCTAAAATCTGCTTCTTCACAGCATGGTGGCTGCCTGGAGTCTCCCCACATCCCTGAGGATGTAAATGGGATTCATGGTGTGTAGGCTGCAAAACCAATGCAGAGCCAATGCCACCAGGCAGACCCATGGTGTAGCTGCTCCACCAACGTGTATTCACTGCTGTAAACACAGAATGCACTCAGGAGCAGCCCCTGTGTTGGTTTGGGGAGCTCTGGGTACGGACCAGGGACTGATCACCACGTTGTAGGATGCTATGGGCTAATTCAAGCAGTAAACCCCTCATGCAAGGGGTAAGCAGGGAGCCATCCCCACCCAGGATGCTGGAGCAAGCAGCTGAAGATAAGAGTGTATAAGTTAGACCCTAAAAGAGAAAGCAGCATGGCCAGGCTGAGGAAGGACTGACCATGACTTTACCTCATGCACACAGAGCCATCAGCCTTATCACCCATTGGATTTGCAGGCTTGGAAATAGCCACGAGCAAACGAAACCCAGCTCAGGGCTCCAACAACAGCTCCACTCTAATCCCAGTGTCCATGAGCCTGGGAGTGATCGCCATCCCCTTTGTATCCCTGCAAGGATGTGGGCCAGGGCCTCAAGAGCCTTTTGGTGCTTGATGGTGCCAACAGACACAGAGGGACAGAGGGTTCCCAAGCACGGAGCATCCCCAAACACCCCTGGTGCAGCAGCCAGCAAATGAAGTGCTGCAAAAGCCCCTGAGATAGGTAGGTATTTACCACAAACCAGCCTGGTTTGTGTTGGAAGGGACCTTAAAGCTCATCCAGCTCCAATCCCTGCCATGGGCAGGGACACCTTCCAC